>CAKAEH010001569.1:0-46000 GCA_916381525.1 Cercopithifilaria johnstoni | reverse complement strand
TTACTTAGATACTTCTGAGATGAGGCAAATCTCTCTAAGAGTGGCACAGTTTGTGTTATCGCCGGAATTCTGAAAATGAGCTCCGAAGTTAAAATGGTAACAAAGAAGGAATTTAATTCGAATGTCTCTGTTATTATTAATAATAATTAATATTAAAATAATAATTAATTATTATTATTGTTAAAGAAGAATGATATAATTATTATAATTATTATTATTAATAGCAATAATAATTATTAGTAATAATAATAAAAGATCATTATGACTTATAAATATATAATGTCTAACAAAAATTCTGCAAATTTCAAAAATTTAATCAAATTATAATTTTTCTTCTTTACCGTATTTTGTTTCTTTTAATTAATTAATTATTTAATGAAATCATTTTCAAATAGATATGATTAATACTTTCCCTCATATTACACAAATATCAGTCTTACTTCTTCAAATGTATAAATGAGTATATTTTAACTTACATACTTGCAAAAACACTCAAATCAATTTTTCATTTCTTAAGAAGTGTCTTTTGAAATTCCATGGTTTTGTTTATATTTGACTGAGCTAAAATGATGTTAGATAGATAAGTTAAGTTTTTATAACAAATGAGCTTTATCCATCCAAAAGCATTGATTGCTTTCATGTCATAAAGGCTTTTTCAAATGTGCCATTTTTGGCCTATTAAATAGGCCCTATCTAAACTTCATCATTTATTTTTGCTAAATCTTACAATTCAAATAAATTAATGGGATTTTTTCCTCTCTTCCTTTTCTCTAATATTCATCTTCAAAATTCTATTTGATAATTAATGATGAATTTATTAGAGAAGGCATTATTAATAGCATTTTAAAATTTGAAACTTCTCTATCATTTCTCTCTCTTTTCTTATCAATCAAAATAATATTGGAAAAGAAATACTTCGTGTTATCATTGATAATATTTTGAGGAGGAAATATGATTGATTGCTAATATGAATTCGTTCATAAATAATTGTTAAAAAATAATTTATTATTATTTTTTGATTAAAATAATTATCGATAATTTAGCCCATTATGAAATTTTCATCCTAAGTCTAATTTAGGATGAAATTTTAATTACTAAGCAATTAAAATTCAAAGCCTTGTAGTCAAAATTTGATGTTAAAATAAAGCTAGTGGATGATTTTACTGCCTACTTGAAATATTATTTGCTTCATCTCGAAACATTTCAACCAGCTGACATAATTTAGTTGAGTTAGGCTTGTAGCCTGAGGGATGTATGTATGTGTGTTGTCTTTATGTCTGCTATGATTGTTGCCATCTTGTAGTACATAATTCTTCATTAGCTGTTGTTATTTTTTTTTTTTAGTTATAACTAATAACAACAACATAATTTGATTGTTTCTATTTTAAATAATTATTTAAATTATAATCTTATGCATTTGCAATTTCACGTAATTTTCACGTAAATTAATTTCACGACAACATAATTCGATTGTTTCTATTTTAAATGATTATTTAAATTATAATCTTATGCATTGTAATTTCACGTAATTTTCACGTAAATTAGTTTCACGTAAATTTAAAATAAACCAATTTCTTTCATTTTCTTTGCTTCTAATGATTTCTCTTAAATTTAATAATTACAGTTTTAAATAATTAATATATCTATTTATCACTATATAAATATATTCTTTGATAATTAATATAATTATTTCAATCAACAATTCATTTTTAAAATTTTCAAAAAACTATTCCAAAGCTAATTTACTTCGAAAAATGAAAGAGAAAGAAAAGGGAAAACAAAGAAAATACTGTGGAAAATATTGATGAAGAAAAGAAAAATAGCAAATTTGTGGTTCAGAAAAATTTTTCAAATTTTCTTAGCAAAAAAGAAATCACAAAGAAAACTTTTAAATTTCAAATTGGCAATTATTTGTTTTGTTGAAAAATTTAAGAAACAAAATTCGTTTCCTTTTTTTGCTTATCTCATTTCGATGTATTAATTTTATTGAAAAATCTTTTGAAATTCTTTGAAAAACTTTGCTAATTATAATTTTGTAATTAATTTGAATTATACATTAGTTGGAAACAATTTTTTTTGAATTATTATTATCAAATAGTTTTGGTACTTTTATTTTAAAATTGATAAATGTATATTTGATTTTATTCCAAAAATATTATAAATGAGATTTTGTGAGAGAGAGAGAGAAATCAAAAATAAAGTTCTAATTAGTTTATTGTTTTAGCATAGTTTCTATTCATTCATCATTTTCACAT
The DNA here is from genome assembly GCA_916381525.1 of Cercopithifilaria johnstoni. Lineage (NCBI taxonomy): Eukaryota > Metazoa > Nematoda > Chromadorea > Rhabditida > Onchocercidae > Cercopithifilaria > Cercopithifilaria johnstoni. The sequence continues at coordinate 43,745 of CAKAEH010001569.1, read as the reverse complement.
ATTCATTCGTCGTTCTCACGTGTTCATTCATCGTTTTCACGTATTCATTCATCATTTTCACGTATTCATTCATCGTTTTCATGTATTCATTCACCGTTTTCACGTATCCATTCACGTTTCCACGTATTCATTCGTCGTTTTCACGTATTCATTCACGCTTTCATGCACTCATTCGTCGTTCTCACGTGTTCATTCATCGTTTTCACGTATTCATTCATCATTTTCACGTATTCATTCATCGTTTTCATGTATTCATTCACCGTTTTCACGTATCCATTCACGTTTCCACGTATTCATTCGTCGTTTTCACGTATTCATTCACGCTTTCACGCACTCATTCGTCGTTCTCACGTGTTCATTCATCGTTTTCACGTATTCATTCACGCTTTCATGCACTCATTCGTCGTTCTCACGTGTTCATTCATCGTTTTCACGTATTCATTCATCATTTTCACGTGACAAATTTTCATTTTCATCATCGTAGTAGATGTTTCGAATTTTTTAAAAAGAGTCGAAAGGAACTCATAAAAATTGAAAATTAACTTAGTAGAAAGCAAAACATTTATCGCTTTTTCTTTCATTGAAATACGATAGCGATAAAACAATGAGTGCAACAAGTGTTCTTCTTTTTCTTCAGATTTCATAGCATCAAATTTCACCCTCAATTTATACTATGCTTTTCAGTTCCTTGTCCTATGCAATTATTCTCTTAACACTATTCCTTAAATATCATCGTTACGAATATTACTTTAAATACCATATTCCTTTAAATACCTTATATATAGTTTTTCAAATGTTATACTTATCGTTTAATGACTTGCTTCAAATAATATCATCATCTCACTCGAAATACCGTATTCCTTTAAACACCTCACATATACAGTTCTTGAAATATTATATTCATGATTTAGTTGATGATTTTTCTTCAAACACTATCATCGTTATGAATATTCACTTTAAATATCGTATTCCTTTAAATATGTTATATATACTTTTTTTAAATTATAGTTTAATTGATATTTTACTTCGAACAATAATGCGTCATTTTAATTTCGATCTTATCTGTTAATGGATTATAATTACTGAAATTCATATTAATTCGGAATTTTAGATTTTCATTTCTTGAAATTGATTTATTTTATCAAATTCGTATTGTTATGTGATAAACAAATAACATTTCTGTTATTCAATAAAATTTATCAAACAATGAGAAAATTCAGTAAGTTTTATTACTTTTTTTTATGAGAAAAATAGATTTCAATTTTTAACTTTTAGAAAGATACCTAACAAAATAGTAGGAGCAAAAGTTTATCAATGATAAAAGAAAATATCTTCAATTACATCAAATCAACACTTTCATAAATGTATTACGTTTACGGTAATATAACCTATGACATATGTTCAAAATTGTAATATATGATAGATAACGTGTAAATTAATGTTATATATTATGCATGATTACATGACAATTAATGTTATGTATTATTATTCTTTCGTTGTAAATAATGTTTTTAAAATTATAATCAAATTTTATTTTTCTATTTTTAGTAAATTTTAATTAAAAAAGAAAAGCAAAATATGTGATATTTCAGCGCAAGATACTGGCTTATATGAGAAACAATTTCTCTTATCCACTGAACGTGGTGAACTTGAAAATGTTCGTAAATTGCTAGAAATTTATAAATCTACTGGTGCATTTAATATTAATTGTTTGGATCCATTAAGAAGGTTTGTGTAAAAATGAACTTCAAAATTGATTTTCTTTTAACAAATAAAATTAAATCAAAATTTCATCAAACATTTATTTTATTATCCAACTTTTTCAGATAATAAAATTTTTGAAAGAATAAAAAATATTTTGATCAAATTTCTTTTGTCTTAACAATTTTACAATTGAATGAATAATTTGGTAATAAAAATTATTTACTTCAAAAATGAAACAATGATTTGAAAAACTTTAATAAATAAATTTCAATTGTTTTTTTCTTAATTTAATTTCTTCACAGGTCAGCACTTCATATAGCTATCGAAAATGACAATATTGAATTAATTGAATTGCTATTAGAATATAATATTAATACTGGTGATGCTATCCTATATGCTATCATGGGAGAAAATATTAAAGCAGTTGAAATACTTTTAGAATATTTGGAAAAAATTGGCAAATTTACACCTGAAGTTTGTAATTTTAATTTTCCTTCCATTTTGATGCTAATATTTTTTGAAGCTAATTATTATTTTAATTCAATTAATTTTATTTAATTCAATTTGTTCAAATTTAACAAGTTTTTTGATTGAAATTTATTCCTCAATTAAAATGAAATTCAAATTTTATACTTATTTCAATATAAATTTTAATTTTAAATTATTTCAGACTCAAGGTGTTGAAATTACTGCATATTCAGCATTTACATGCGATATGACACCAATCATTCTTGCAGCTCATAAAAATAATTATGAATGTATTAAGTTATTATTGGATAAGAAAGCTACCATACTCCATCCACATGATATACGTTGTTTGTGCAAGGAATGTGTACAGGTAGATAAAGCTATCGTTCTTTAGGTAAATAAATCAGCGCATACCAATGCTACAGTAAACTATTTCAAACTAAGAGTTAAATTAATGAATATTTTCAATGAAAAATTGAAGAGAAGCTATTCTTTACAAACAATGAAATTAATTAGATTAATAATTAAAAAGTTTTTAAAAAATCATTACAAAGAATTAATTTTAATAAAATGATCTTTTGAGATTGAAATATTATTTATAGGCAAAAGCAGAAGATTCTTTATGTTTCTCACGATCACGTATTAACACATATCGGGCACTGACCAGTCCATCACTTATCTGTTTATCCTCAAAAGATCCTATATTGTATGCATTTGAGCTCAGTTATGAGCTTAGGCGCTTGTCAAATATTGAAAATGAATTTCGAAATGAATATCAGGTGAACCGATTTGAAGAAAGAAACTGTTTTAAGGAAACTTTTCACTTCACTGTAAATTGGTTTTAAAATTAAATTATTATCATATAATACTATAAATTTATAAAATTTAATTAAACATGAAATTTGTTCGAAGAATTAGTGAAAATTTTGAGTCCATTAATTTTATTTATGTTAATATGATATTTTGGAGGTTATTTTAAGAATTTAAAATTTGTTAAATTTTAAGAAATCCTTACATTAAAATTTTTTACTATTTATTCTCCTTTTCCTTTTGTTTTTGTTAAAAAGTTATAAATTATTAACTGTATTATAAAAAATAGTGAATGAGAAATTTTTGTAAATTAATTAAAAATTAATTGACTAATTATAATATTCGAATTAATTGCTGTCATTTAATTTGTAAATACTTTGATCGCAAAAGTATTCATTAAATGTTTTGAAATTATAATACAGAAAGAAATACTGCTATTGAATGCTAAATAAAAATTCATAGTGATTGACTAACAAATCAAATCATGTAATAATAATAATAATTAGTATCACTCATTATCATTACTGATAACATCGTTATTTATTATTAATATATGTATATGCGATATTTTTAGGAGCTCAGTCGAAAATGTCAATCATTTAGTGTAAATATGCTGGAACAGGTACGCGGATCTAAGGAATTAGAAATTATTCTTAATCATACTACAAATGCATGGGAAGAAGTGACCGAAAGGAAGAGTGCTAATTTTTGTCAAAATTTAGCAAGATTAAAACTTGCTATTAAACTTAGACAAAAAATTGTAAGTAATTCATAAAATTTTTGAATTACAATTAATTCGAAAATTTAAATTTTGAAAGTTAAAAGTTAAAACAAAAGATAATTAAACTAAACGATCATTTTGATCGTATGCAAAAAGATTGTTTGTTCATTTTGTTTAAATGTAGAATTTTTCAAACGTGAATTGCTATCATTATAATTTGCTGATAATTTTCGTTTAAGTTCAATACAATGAAATTAATTAAAGTTGTGCATTTAAATCGATAACGCGAACTAAGTAGCATATTAATTATTTAATTAACCATATTATTGAACTGATCATTAACATACAGTTGCTTATAATGCTTAACTGAATGGTTGATAATATTATTTTAATCAAATTACTGATGTTTTATCGATATGGATATAATTTTTGAAATAGATACTATCAGGAGTCATTTTAGTTCGTTGCACATCCAAACTGTCAACAACTGTTATCAGCGATATTTTACGAGGGTCTTCCCGGATTCCGTGATCGTCATATTGTCACAAAGGTTAACTTTTATAAAATCATTTCTTTAATCTTTCATTCGTTTTATATTTGATCAATGTTAGAAATATTTCTCGTTTAAATTTCAGCAAAAAAATTCATACGAAAATTTATATGTTTAAATGGAAGATTAATTCAATGGCTATCATACATTTTATCATGAAATGATTATCAATTTGATAGAAGCATTTCATTTTGTTGCACTTTTCATAATACTATCATCGATTTAAATGATAAGAGAGAGATAAACTTCCGACAAAACTTTGACAGCCATATATTTACTGGTCAATTAATTGATAGAATAATAATGATAATAATAATTATAATTAATAATAATGAATAATAACAATAATAATTAATGATAATGATAAATAGTAACAATAATTATTGCTGTTAATAATTAATAACAACAAATAATACTTATTAATTATTAATAATAAATAATATTAATAATAATAATGAGGAATAATAAATATTAAAATAATAACAATAAATAATAGTAATAATTCAGTTGTTGCTATCAATCAATTGAGTTGAAAAAAAGTAAAACAATTTTTTAAAAAAAACGGATAGCTTTATACAAACTGTCATTACTTTTAAGACTTATAATTAATCACTGATAAATTATTTGAAGATGTTGATTATCTTGGGAGTATTAATAGCTTCACCGTTATTAGCTATTATTTATGTTGTTGCACCCAAATCGTCGTTTGGTGAATTCGCTCGCCGACCGTTCATTAAATTTTTATGCCATTCAGCTTCATATTGTTTTTTCCTTTGTTAGTTTTACTTCTTTTTGCAACCTTTTTATACGAAGAACTGATCAATAAACATTTTTGAATAATTATTTTTAAAAGATTATGATTAATTAATTATTGAATTAATTATTAAATATTTCCAGCTCTACTTATTCTTGCTAATCAACGAATCAGTTATGATGTAATCTTTAATACAAAATCTGTATCATCGATATATAATGCGTATGATAATAAAGATATAGATCTTAAAGAAGTACGTGGTCCACCACCAACACTTGTTGAATTAGCTATTCTTGCATGGGTTTTCGGTTAGTTAAATGTTCTTCTTCTGTATAATTAAATTTAAGTAGATTTTAATTATGGATTAATTAATTGCATTTATTTGATGTATTCAATAAGTTGGCAACAAGTTAATAAAGTTTCATTTTTTTAAGTATATGTAAATTTTTTAGTTTAATATGTGCATAGAACAATCAATAAATAATTGATAATAATTGAAGTAAAATTTTATTTTTTAATTTTAGAACAAAAGATATATTTTAGGTTTGGTATGGGTTGAAATCAAGCAATTATGGAATGAAGGCCTTTGTGATTACTGTTCCGATCTATGGAATATCCTTGATTTCGTAACTAACGCATTGTATTTATGTACTGTTGCACTTCGAGTCGTTGCTTATTTGCAGGTTTCAAATAATATTTTAAATTTTTGATTTGAAAAATAAACAACTAATTTATTCCTAATTAAATAATTAACGTATGCTATATGAAAACTATATTATTACTTTTTTCTTTCCATTTTATTTTTCAGGTTGAAGCAGAAATTCGTAATCCACAAATGCGACATTTAGGACGTCATATCTTACGACGTGATTGGGATGAATGGGAACCAACGTTAATCTCAGAATGTGCCTTTGCAACGGCTAATATTTTCTCATCCTTGAAAATGATTCATATATTCACTGTTAATCCACATCTTGGACCACTTAGGATATCACTTGGTTATCACTTATCTTTTTTTTCACAATTTATCAAATTCATTGATATCTAACTGATATCTTACTGTAAGTTAATTTTTATTTTAATTTTTAAAAATTTTCATTTTCTAATTGTTTGATAAATTATAGGTCGTATGGTTTTGGATATTGTCAAATTTCTTCTCATTTATTTTCTTGTGCTATTTTCATTTGCATGTGGTTTGAATCAATTGTTGTGGTACTATTCAGCGATGCGTCGACAGGTGTGATATATATTCGCCAAAACAAGCTGATAATATATTATATCGTATCATTATGTTAAATATCCGATGAAATGAATGAAGGAATAACTGTGCTAATGAATAATTGCTTATTTCATCAATTTTTAATTTCACAAATTAACTATCATTTTGATTTAAATTATTTTTGATTTTGTATATTTTTAATAAAAATAAAGAAATGGCTTATTTAGAAGTCTCGTATATAATTCTGAATTCTTAAAATGTTCAATATTATTTGAAACATTCAGGAAATTTCCGGATTCTGTAGAATTTAAATTTCATTACTAAGATTTCATGAATTTCAGAATTTTATAAAATTTTGATACTGTTTTAAAGACTTTATATATATTTATATATTTCTTCCGGGTTACTTCCAAAATTTTAATATTATTTGAAGGAACAGATGCAATTTGATTTTTTTTAAAGGAATGTGAAAAATATCAATCACTGATGAGCAGCTCATATCAGAATGTGCCAGTAAAAGAATTGATTCGAATGGAAGAATCATGTGATCCAAAATATCGCGCTTGCGAAAGGTTAGCAATTAAATTTCATACTACACATAGTTCAATTAATTTTAATTATTTATGAAATGAACAATCTTTTTCCGATCAATTGTGATCCAATCAAATTTTTGCTTCTTTTTCTCCATTTGGATAATTTTTCTTTATGAATTTAAATTATGAAATTAAATTATGAATTTAATTATCATATTTCTATTTCCAAAATAATCTTAAATTAAATATGTTAAATATAGGAAAAAAAGGAGCAAATAAAGTGAACCATTTTTTTCGTAACCTTTTGAGGTCAAATGATCTGAATAACTTTTTGTTAATCTGGATGACTGTTAATCTGATAACTTGATTTGGATGACTGTTGATCTGAATAATTCTGTTGATCTGAAAATGTTAATCTGAATGACTGTTGATCTGATAACTGTTGATTTGGATGACTGTTGATCTGAATAACTCTGTTGATCTGATAACTGTTAATCTGGATGACTGTTGATCTGAATAACTATTGAGCTAATAATTCAAAATAATAAACTACAGAGATTTTTATAATTTTATTGAGAATGAGGAAAGGAGAAAAAAAGCGAAGGAATTATGGATGAGAAATGAAAAATTCATATCCGACAGATTTAATAGATATTAAATTTTCTTTTTAATTTCGATTTTATTACTTTAAATTCAGTAAATGATATATCAAATAAAAATGTTTCAGATTTCAATAAATGATATTAAATAGAAATTAAAATATTAGTAAAATCGGTAACAATTAAATATTTTTTTGATTAATATCATTATCAAGCACAATATATAGCATATTATATTTAGTTTATACAATTCAATGGAAACATTATTTTGGTCATCATTTGGTATTATTATTTTGGAACAATTAGAAATCGTCGAATCACATGGCCCAACTAAATGGACAGGCCGTACAATACTTGGCTGTTATTGTTGTTGTTCGGTGATCGTCCTTTTGAATATGCTTATCGCTATGATGAGCAATTCATATCAGGATATTTATGTAAATGATTAAAATTATAATTTTTAAACTAATTTGTTAAATAAAAATGCAACATAATTATTTATGATAACCGGAAGAAATTATCCATTCTTATCACTTAGTTTTATCATTTTTCTTTGTTATCTTATCAGTGAATGTTTAAATTCTTTTTACTATTATTGCATTTATTTTATTTGAAGAAATTAGATTTTATCCATTTTACATAATATTTTATGAGGAGAATTTCTTTTCTTCCGTTTAGAATCAAGCAGATGTTGAATGGAAATTTGCTCGAAGTAAACTTTGGATTGAATATTTCGATGATACAGCAACCGTTCCTCCACCTTTCAATATGATTCCAAGTCCGAAAAGTTTATTCTATTGTGTTCAATGGTGTTTAGAATGCATTTATAAATCAAATCGAACTGTTGGTTATAATTTTCGTAGTGTACGGGTTAGTTAGTTGAAGAATATATTTCATACCCATAATTTTGTTAAAATTTTAATTTTTTCCTCACCACAAAAAAATGGAAAAGACAGTTATTTGGAATGACAAAATAAACTTATAATTAAAAATATAATTAATAATAATAATAATAAATAATAGTAATAACAATAAATAATAATAACGATAATAATAGTAATAATAATAATAATAATAATAATAATAATAATAATAATAATAATAATAATAATAATAATGACAATAATAATAATGATAATAATAATAATAATAATAATGACAATAATAATAATGATAATAATAATAATAATGATAATAATAATAACAATAATAATAAGAAGAAGAGTAAAAATTTCCATTCATTTGATTAGAATTCTAATAGCTTTAAAAATCATAAACGAATAATTGTTAGCAGCGAAGATTGCATTTATATTAATTCTTAAAAGCTTATTTTATTAAATTATAAAACGAAAGTAATTTTTCAGAATCAAAAAATTCTCAAAACGATCAACAAAAGAGAGAATAATTATCGAGTAAGTTATGAAATAATTATAATGCAATAATTAATGTTAGAACAAATACATAATAAAATATAATTATAAAAAATTGATCATTAATAATTAATGGGCTTTCAAAGAAAATTCTAAACTTTTATTAAAAAATTCTTTTGAAATTTTAGTTTGTAATGCGTAATTTGGTAAAACGATACATTGCTCATTTGCAACGTTGTAAACAACAAGCTGAAAGTATTACTGAAGATGATATAGCAGAAATTAAGCAGGTACTTTTATTTTGAATGATTTATTTATATGGCATTTGATTTATACCTTTCAATGTTTTACATTTTCATATTTGATTTTAAGCATTTTAATGAATCGCTTTATATTTGATTTAAATGTTTTAATGTAAAAATACAAGCTTGATAAATTTTATATTTCCCATAAAGTTACAACTTCCTTGGATTAAAAAGAAGCTTGCTGAAATTTCAAAATCCTGAAAATGACTAAGTTAATTATCAGAAAAAAAATTTTTACTTTAAATATTGAGACAAATATAGATTGAGACAAATTAAATTTTCAAATCTTTATATTTTCAAATCTTTGTATTAAATTTAAATATTGAGACAAATTAAATTTTCAAATCTTTATATTTTTGAAGAATAATTCTAATCGTTTTAGGATATCAGTACTTTCCGATACGAATTACTTAGCATTCTACAAAATGCTGGTTTCAACACCGGTGATATCAATCTTAAACAAAGAACAATTCGTTAGTTTATAAATAATATTATCTTTCTTTTCATTTTCTCTTTTAAAATTCCTTGGATATACAGTTTTGTAAAAGAGCGTTTTTTTTTTTAGATTTTATTCATATAAAGAAATTTGAAAATTTAATTTTTATAATCATTCGTTTTTCCCTCTTTCATATATTATTGTATAGATCGAAGTAAGAAACGAAGTTTAAATGCGGAACGTCGATTATTGAAGGATACAACGGAATTGATTAGTATTCCAATGCCGGAACGATTATTGAATGGTACCAGTGACGATGATGAAAAAGAAGAGAATCATGAAGTTGATCGAAAAGAACGCAGGTTTTTTTAATCAATCAATTTTTCTCTTCCTCATTAATATCATTATCATTATCATTAATATTTGTGAAAATGAGATTTGAATTTTGCACTTTTCTTTTCCTCTTTTTCATTCCTGTTTTTTTGAAATATAATTTCATATTCTTCATTTACTAAAATTTGTAATTTTCTTTTATGTTAACTAACCATATGATACGTGATATTCTTAATTATCAGTGAATTAGAATATTTATTTTATTATCATTGATTAGAATATTTATTTATTTAATTTTATTATTGATTCCATTATATTTATGTTCCATATGTGTTGTTAAACGTCTTACGTATATTATTATTATCAACGTATATTTTTGTTGTCAATAAACACCGATATATATTACATATATATAGTTTGCATAATTTTTCGTTTTTTAAAATTTTTTCCATGTTTTAACATCATAGATAAATTTCTGTGATTATTTATTATTTCTCTCCCAAATACTAATCATAATATTTTGCGCTGAAATAAATTGTTATTTGTGAATGAATTTACTAATAAATATTTATTTGACGTAAGATTTCGGAAGAAGAAAAAGATATTTAATTTTAAATAATTTAATTGCATTGATAAATTATCGTAATTTAATTGATAACGCGATGTGATTATAAAATGCTCCACAGATTTAGTACAAAAAAATTATCCTATTCATTCTTAACAATCTTTTATCATTTTTATTTTCTCTTATCATTTGTTCATTCATCCCTCCTCTTCCCCCATTAATTACATTAATTATTAAATTGATAAAATTAATTAGATGATTAATAAGACATCTAATTAAAATATTAAAAAATTAATAAAATTTGAAACGAGAAGAAAATGATGGAAAGGGTGAAAGTTGGTATCTTATTTTTATAGTTCTTCTTTATTATCTTTAATGGTTAAAGAAAAAAAAAGGGAAAAGACGAAGAAAACATGATTTATATTTTCAATCAAACTTTATTCATACAGAAATTTCTAGAGGTTTACCTGTTCCAAAGCCAGCAGCGAAATTTGCAAGCAAACTTAAGAAGGTATGTTTACATTATCAATTCTTCATTTCCTTTATCATTCATTTCCATCTACATTCAATTATTTAATTGGTTATAATTAAAATTTTAAAGCAATATAAACAGTACCCATTATTATTATTAGGTACTACCACATACAAGAACAAACGATGCTATTATTAAGCCACGTTTTGTGAGGAATGCACCAGGTGGATGGCCGTTTATTTCGCATGGTTTAGAAAGGAATCTTAATGCCTTAATCAATGTCTACTCTTTACCTGTTGATATCAAACCACCAAAGTAATTTCTCATTATTTAAGTCTTTTCCTTAAATATGCTAAAAACAGGATTTTCCTTTTCTCTCTTCTTAAAATATTGAAATTAGCGCCGAGATCATATTTCTCATCTCGATCTCAACTGCTGAATAAATTAATAATCCACACAACATCTGATTTTATACTAAAATATCATTTAGTTAGTTGTGCCAAAGCTTTCAGTTTACCAAGTGATTAGTGCTATCGTAAACTTAGGTCATTGTGAACGTGTGCATTTCAGCTCCTTTCCTTGAAATAAAGCTTTTTTTGCAATTCAACGTACTTAAATGACAAGGAAGGTATTCGTTATCGCATAAATATTGTTTACAGAGTAGCGCAACCGACTATCAAATCTCATGTTATTCAAGGCACGGAAGAGGATGATGAAGATTTGGAGCTAGTTGTTGATAGTGACGAGGATGATACCATTGATAACGATAAAGAAGATAGTATCAGTCAGAGCAGGTTTGATTATAATAATTCTAGCACTGTAATTCTGCATTTTTTTTTCAAAACTTAATCTTTAATTTTGCAGTACAAAAAATGATAAAATAAATCGCAAGTTTCGTCACTTTTCCAAGAAAGCACGTCGTTATCGTTCGGACAGTATTTGTTTGGAAATGGGTTATCAAGAAGATCCACCATTTAAATCGTGATATAAGGAAAATAATTTCTTTTCCTTTTTTGTTACAGAAATTAAAATTGTCGTTACTACATAAATACATGTATTGATAATGAAGATTAAAAAAATGTAAAAATACTACCTTGCATAAAGAAACGAAGGAAGAAACACAGATGTTGCGGAAGTGCTAAACTAATATCTGGTACTCACGGAATCGGTGTTAGCATTGGCCTGTTACATTCTGTCATCTTGTGCAACCTACCAAGTTTTTCCATAGTATCCACTTCTGATTAAAGAACTAGATGATAGGTGTTACATAGCATTACCTCACTATCGGCTTCGTTGACTCTCGATACCTTGTTTCATAAGAATTTATTTGAAAATGAACAAAAGATTTGTGAAATTATTTATAAAATGTGGAAAGCAATTGATGAATTTATTCATTCAAACACTACATCCGAAATTCATATATATATATATATCTTTGAAGCATTCGATTCCATCACTACCATTATAGTTTAATTAGCAGTAATTAAAAGCTTATAGAACAGAATGATAAGAGAGACAGTATGAGATGAATTAGTTTCTGAAATAATGCATATGTTGTAATTACCATAATGAATAAATAGATTAATGAATTGAAGATTATTTATGTTTCGTTGATTTTATTTGTTTTATAGTTACCGCTATTTGTTTATATACTTAATCATCACTGTTTCGCATTGCTTTTATTTACCTTACTCACATTTATTTCATGAATTATTTTCACCATTTAAGTTAATATCAGAATTTTCATTTGAAAACTTTAAAAAAAATATTTACTGAGAAGCACAGTTTAGTATCAATTAATACAGAGCAGTTCAAGGTTATTCTGATTGAATTGAAATGTAAGAAACTTACACTTAAAATTCGCAATAAGAAAAAGTGCTCCAAGCAGGAGCATTTTATCCCTTGCAGCGATATTTCGTGGAACTTAAATATGATTTTTCTTTTTTAAATTACAATTTTGAAATGAAGGATTCTTCATCTGTAGGAAGGCTGTTTTTAAGTTGCTCATTAATGAATTCAAATAAATTAAAAAGAAACAGTGGAAGACTACTAACATGAGATATTGAAATTGTCAATAGCTGTGGTTTTATCATTCGTTTCTGCCCATTTTTTAATGATAATACCAATAAGAATGTTCTTACTTGCTGATATCACCTAACATTAGCATAACTCAGAATTTAAGAAACGATTTCAAATTAATTTAAATTTTGACTTGCAATGGGACTGCAAATCGAGAAATTTACATCGATTCATTTTACTTTTGGGATATTTCTGGTTTCAATATTTCTTCTTTCCTATCGGAAGAATACCAACATATCATATCAATAATTACTTATATTGTTAGCAGTGAAAGCATGGAAAAATGCACCTCATACTGTATATTACAGCAACAACATGCAAAGCAACCGAAATTATGTGTTGAACCAACAATAAAATATTTTAGATTCCCTTCTGCGTCCTCTACTTGATAGTAAGGTCTGATGAAACTAATTTGTTGGATAACTGCACCTATAACTTATTCAATAACTATAATTATTGCATTATTGCATGCCAGCCGCAATAAAATAAATTGCAGTAATTCGAGACACTGATAGAGTAATCAGGGTTATCAACTGATAATTAAACGGCACGTCCTTTAAAAATATTGTAGTATTCAAAATATTCTGTGTGCTCAATTTTTAAATTTTAAAGTATGCGATTTAAGATTCATTTCGACTGAAAGTAGTAGCACTTCGTGAACAGACCAATAATAAGTCCTGGAGGCGATTCAATCATTATCTGATGAGAATTATTAGTCGAAAATGTGCAGCATACTGGATAAGTACCACATCGCGTAAAAAAACTTGGACATGTTATCATTTTTTCCATTCTCATCTCTTCCTGATTTAAGTTGTTACAGTTGTTACACAGTATCATGAAAATATCACATTACGTAAGATTGACGCTAGTAAGTAAGTTTTGCTAAGTCTGGCATACAAAAGTAGAATGTTATTGGAAGTCAACAATTGAAATGACATATATTTGAATTGGGATAATAAAAAAAGGAAGTTAGAAGAATTCCATTTGAACTCGAGACTGAATTATCTATTCATTTTCCCAAATATGTCAACAATATGATATTACTCTAAGTTATTTTAATAAATATGTATGTCTTTTAGGTAGGATGGGACTTAGGCCTTACTTGTCCTGTAGAAGTGGTGAAATGTAATTGAGAATATCGCGGTGTCCTACAATCACATTGACATGTATTATCTGATGTTTCAAATACATGATAAATCTAAAATTCGACCGATTTTTCTAGCAGCTTTTTCGGACATTTTTAGTTTTTTAAATTATTGTAGTTGAAAGCAAGAAATATTTTGGTCTAAGGTACATTTTGAAGTGAAATAAAAACACAACATTTCAAACTTACCATCTGTTGCTAGTAATAATTTCCTAAGAATTCCCTTCTCCCTCCGTAAAAAAAACAGCAACAAAGTTGAAGATCCGTGTTTTCGTTTTTTTATTCAGAAAATCAATTCCCAGGTAATAGAGAGATAAGAGACGCATTATCTCAAGTCTTTAGGAAATAAATGCTTTAGGCTATAAATATTTTAAGGCTTGAATTGTTTACACATCAATTCCGCAACGCTTTCACGCCATTAGCATCCCCAATCAAATATGTCTTGGAAATTTTTGCAACTTTAGCATTCCTGTGCTTGTTTTCGTATTAAATAAAAAGAAATGAACGAACAAATAATTGATGAATGAAGCAAAAGTATTACCAATTTTCCATCGATATCTTGGACAACATATCGATTCCTTCTAAGAAAACCAAGAAATGTATCCATCACATTAGAGTTCTGTAATTAATCAATTTCTAATTTAATCTTTAAATGAATTTAACAATTTCTTTTTAATTTATCAGTTATAGATTAACGCTGTTTTTCTTAATATTACGTGAAAATTATATCCTTTTTTAGAGCATTTAATTGAATGCAATAAAAAGTTTTAACCAAATAATTTCAAAAATGTTTTGAAGTTCCTTTTTCAAATGAATTGAAAGTTTCAAAATTTAATAATGAAAATGACAACCTGTCGAATGTAAAACTGTTTGAGTGGTTCAAGTTTTAGCAAAGTTTTATGTTCAATTATTGGTAAATAATTATTTTGTTCCTCGTCTAAATGTGTTAGTTTTATTATACTCAAAGTAATCTATTGATATATAAGACTTGAGCAAAATACAATTAAAATATTAAAACATACATTAAAATATTACACTAAATACATTAAGTTTTAAATACAAATTAATTTATACAAAATACATTAAATGTATATTTTGCTTAAGTCTTATATATTAATTACAAAATACATTAAAATATTAAAAAATGAATTAGAAGAACATTAAAACATGAATTAGAAGAACATTAAAGCATGAATTGGAAGTACCTGTACCATTTCTGTTGCCAGTTTGACCACTGATAGCATTTGAAATTTTAGCATTCTTGGAAAAGTTTGTTTGTGGATAAGGTTGACTGGTGATAGCAGTAGATGAAATTGATGCAAAATATTCCGATTTCGAATTTGAACCATCACTTTCCGGGAAATGTTCCCTATTTGCATTGCTTTTAGAGCTACTTTCGGTCTCATGATTTCCATTTTCCTTGTTTTGTCTCTCTGTAATTAAAAATATCATTACGTATGATAAAGCAAATTGTACCGAAACTATATAACACCAGAATTGATTTTAAGACCCCTCAGTGACCCTAGATCTCTTTTATATTGATAAAATTCGTCTTTCATACGACAATTTATTAGTAAAGATTCATTCAGATAAATAATGATGCAGGATATGGTCAAGGTAAGGATTATTTGGTTTGTAAATAGTGGAGTATCTCAAGCAAGAGAATGAAGCACTTCTCTTTTCAACATAAGAATTGAAATATAACTTAAGCAATGTCATGACCTTCAACCCGTACTGCTGCTCTCTTTGACATCGTCTAACCGAGCAACACCGCTGAAAATCCAATACAACCATATATAAATATTTGATGTCAATAAATAAATTTATTTGAAACCAACTTTCTTTTTAACCCAGAAATTTACATATCATTACGTAAAGATCTTTATATATACGTCGAACATTCACAGCTTATCATGACAGGTTCACAGTTTTGACAATTAAACACATAGGTTTGCGTGTACGTAACATATGTATGTATATATTGGAGGCATTCTTGCATGTGATGGAGATGCACATCGGATGTACATCAAAAGTTCGACGAAATGTTGAAAACGAATTTTTAACTTTTCATTTTTTCCTCATAGCTCGACCTGCCCTAACCTTTGACTCTGGCCTCTGAGTTCATTTTTCAGCAATTATGGCGAAAGTGGAGCAACTACGGTCATCTTTTCATGTTGACCGACAAAATTCGAGCGTACGCCATGCGAATTCTTGCCTAGGTGAGTAATTATTTGTTGTTTGTGACTAGTAGGGTGTTAACACTTTTGGACGTGTTTTTTATTTCCAGATCATTTCAGAACGTTTTGGAAGGGAAAGGAGAGGTTGATGTTTCACGTGTTTCACGTGTTGCAATGTTGCATGTCTTGCACGTGTTGCACGCATCTTTGTTCCTTACTATTTCATTTTGTTAAGATTTAAAAAAATTCTTTTTTGGAAATTTCCCATTTAATGTAGTGATACAGATATTTTAATGACGTAATTACGTGGAATCATTCTGCGAACACATTCTATTGTTTACGCGAAGTATTTCTTTTTTAGATAAAAGTATTATCAAATGGCGGAATTCCCTGGTTTTGGCCGTCATTGTAACTTCGATGACTGTAACTTGTTAGGTAATTTCCTCATTATCCGTAAATTTTTTATCCGTAAATTCCAGTTCCGTATTTGAATTTAAAATCAACAATGGTAATAGTATGTTATTTCATTTGACATTGTTGAAAGTTTCGACACTTAAATAATTGGCAGATCACTTTTGATTGGTACGTCACTTTGAATTACGCTTTTCTTTTGCTTCTAATTTTTTTATTTTTACTGCTATAACTTGTGTAGAAAGATTTAATGAGTGCAGTATTACTTAGTGAATTAAAATCAAATTTAATAACAACTGGCACAGTTTAGTACCACATCATTTTCTTCGTTATATTTAAGGTACTTTACTGGTTGTCATCTTTATCTAGTAATAAGGAATCGAATAATTTAGTAAGAATGTAAAACAGCATTAATACAATTATTGAAATATGCGTAATTACTTTTTCTGTGTCACTTTACACATATGTGATCATATGTTCCGAACTAAATATTTTGCTTCCAGCATGTTATGCGGGCCAGTTTTAATTTGCTATGAATTTTTGACCTGAATTAATAAAATGTTGGTGTTATTGCTGTCTCTAGCTTTCGTGATTGTATTTATGATTTTTTTATCTTCATTTTTGTGTCATTTTCATGTATAACATATCCTCGATTTCTTATTTATGACACCTATAATTTTCAGATTTCCTTCCCATTCAATGTGATGCGTGTGAAAAAGATTTTTGTAGTTCGCATTACTCGTACGATGCACACTGCTGTCAATCTTCATATAAAAGGGTATCATTTCATGTTGTTACTAAAATTTGATTTCAGAACAATTTCAGTGAATTTTTCTGATTCATTATAATTAATTGCACTCATGGGATGAGATTTTTTAAAAATTAGCGAGCTGTTTTTGTTGAATTTTTAGGATGTCCAAGTGCCAGTATGCCCGTTATGTAGTAAGCCAATTCCAGTAGCACGAGGAGAGCGTCCAGACAAACGAGTAAGCGATCACATCGATTCCAAATGTAAATCAAATCCTGCGATTGCATTAAAAGGAAAAATTTATGCTCATCGTTGCTCACAACGAAATTGTAAGAAAAAAGAGGTATGTTTTAAGTTTGTTTTCTGTTTTTACAAAGATTTTCTATGGATCCTGTTCTCAGGTGGAAAGATTCCTATATATGGAGTAAATACATTTGTGTATGTTTTGTGTTCAGTCCGAAGAAAGTTACTGGGTCGAGATAAATGTTATTTTCATGTATTTTTTTTATTTCTATTATTGATAATTTCTCTCTATATTGTACGGATCTAAATTGTAGTGCTGGTAGTAATCAACAAATCATTTAACAAATATAAATGAAAGATTCAAATGGCTTAAATGCAAAAATTCATATTTTTAAAGGTTTATGTGGTACTTGCAAACAATGTTGACAGTCGGTTATTTAAATGAGCTGAAATCATATTTCAGCTTGTTTCTATTAAGTGTAATCAGTGTGGGAGAAATTTTTGTTTAAAGCATCGATTTCCAGCCGATCATGATTGTATGGAAGTGAAAAATGAAAGGAGACTCTCAAATGCAGCGTATGTTTCATAACCTTTCTTTATCTTCTCTCGATAATTTCAGTTGATGCTAATTCTTTTATTACTAAATTGATTAATGCGTAATATCAACTATAGATTAGCCGCTTTGCGTCGTAATAAAAACTGTTCCCAGAATGAATCAGTCACAAAAGAATCTGGCAACAATCCTCGATTACCGGTTAACTCAGTGGTATACACATTTTTTTTTGTTTGATTGAAATTTTGTCTATAATATTTCAATTCGTATGCTTTTTCTTTCTAATATGATACGTGAAAATGATTGCATTATATTTCCGTTATTGAGCTATTTCATAATATTTTTAGTCGGAAGATGAAGCACTAGCACGGGCCATGCAGGAACTGTTAAATAACTCCAATGATTACATAACTTTAGAAGAACGCGACAGAGCCATTGCAGAAGAAATGCAAGCGATGGAGTATCAGTAGGTTGTTAGAATCCTAACTGAAATATTGAAATATTGAAACTAACTTCATTTAATATTTTAGACGCTGTGATGTCGTAGTGAAATCCTTTTTAATATGTTTTCAGATAGGATATTAAGCATGCAATTCAAATAATTCGTAATCTTTTTTGAGTGTCAAAAAGTTTTCAGGCAACAATTGAAAGAGCAGCGAGTTCCAGCGAATTCAAATCATGAAAGGTGCATTATTTCATAGTAGCAATCATTCGAGCTGAATTTATTTGAAATTCGAAGTGTTTTTCGAAGTAATTTTTTTATTCGATTACCATTGAAATCTTTATTCTTCTCTTGAAAAAAAAGGAAGTTTTATCCCGTTCGAAATGGTGAAATGAAACATTAAGCTTTTTTGAAATTTTTATGTGCCGTAAGTGTAGATTCCTTTTTTTTCGAATTTCATTTCTATGTTTTATTTTCCTCGATTACTTAGCACTTTTCCGGTTTTTCGTTTTACTTGCGATCGCTACCACATTATGCTTTAATTGTGTCAGAGATAATATTGTACGTTTCAGGTTGTGTTTTTGATTCTTTCATCATTCACATTTCTCGCTTATTTACTTGCAGTCTTTCCTATTTACCGTAATTTTTTCTCAGTTTATTGTCGATGTGATCCGGTTTTAATATCAGATAAAATTATGCTTTTGGTGTTTGAGACATTGGGATCGAAATCACTTTTCATTCACGTACTACACTTTCATTGTGTTAAAAATGGAATAATATATGCATATGTGTGGGAGAAAAAGAAAGATCCCCGAAAAGGGAATCCCCGATCTTATTGCAAAAACTTTGAATAAACAATGTTGAAACTAAAAATTTGGAGAAAAATCCTATCGCATATTTTAGTCAATGTTCTTTTAGGATTTTTCTATTCTCTATTTTGAAGATTTCTCTTCCACTTCATAAGATTAGTTGCAATTTCAATTGTTTATGATGATATCACAGATTTCTCTCTTGACAGCTTGAGCAGTTGGAATGACTTTTATACAGATTCCATATGGGAAAAGGGTACATTCTAATCATCCTTCATTATCCAATATGTACAGCATTTAATTCCTCTCTGTTTTTTTGACTAATAGAATTTTCAATTTTAAATTGAATAACAATTTTGAGAATGGATTAAATCGATTATTAAATTTAGCCAAAATTATTATTCGGACTGAAAAAGGAAGAGAAATTCAGGATAGCAAATTCAAGATGATAACATATTATCGCTATGTATTTATAGGTTACATTCAATGAATAGATTTGTTGAATTGATCCTCAGAAATTGTTTAGCATCAATAGATGTTGTTTTTATTACTATTATATATTTTCAGAGAAGAAGTTTGTTTACTTTTGAATATGAATGATTAAATAAATAAAGGTAATATTCATTTGCATACTCGATAAAGCACGACATTCGTGCCAACAAATAAGAATTCACGGTCTATTATGTTTTAGGTTGTATTCATTTTGATTAATTAATCAGTCACAAAATAAGATTAAATATTCATTCAATTTCTTTTTTTGTATAAGAAGTGTTAACTAAAATGTAATCGGAGAAGATTTCATCGTGCTTTTTAGAATATCAGGTGTTAGGAGGATGCTACTTTGTTGAAAATTATAATTATATTTTTGAGAAACAAAAGATTTAAAAAATGAATCAAAATTTGGAACTTAATAAATTTTAGTACTTGATAACTTAATAAATAACTTAATAAAAAAAATTATGCTATGAAAAATAGGTAAATATAAATTGATAGCTGTGGGATGCCATTTCTGATGAGTTGATTAGATCGAAATAATTAATAATAGGTAATGCCAATGTTATTCCATCATTAATGATAAAAGTAATTTTCGAATGCAATGCTTTCGGTATTATTACACAACAACGGTGCTATTACTGATTGAAATAACATTTGTTAAAAGTGTTGCATCAATGATGATATGTCCTGATGGTTACGCAGGTAACGAATTTCATGGTTTACTTTATGAATTGGGCTATGATACTTTAGCTCAAATGTAAGTAATCCTTTCATTTATTTATATCTTTAATATCTGTATAGTTCAATTAAAATGTATTGTAATGATGACATTTTGCGAGAGTATCATTACAATGTAATTAGTCAAGTTAATTACGAATATTATAATGTAATTAAGCACTAAATAATTTTTTAAAATAAGACAAAAGATTTCAAATATGTATATATTCTATCTATCTGCATGGATTTTAAAATATTCTATTTCAGATGTCCACCGGATAATTTCTTTTTTTCATATACATGTTGCGATCAGATATATTTCGATTGTTGTATAAGATTTCAATTATGGTTTATGTAAGTTTTCGATAAAGTTGAAATTTTAATTTTTCATTATTTCAATTAGATAATATTATTCATTCTCATTGTTTTCATTGAATGATTATTTTATTAATTATTTAAAAATATTTAAATTTGATGCAAAATTTTTTGCAGAATATTGGTGATAACAATGTTAATTTCGATCTCTTTTTGCTGCTTTTGCTTCTTATTTACAGCCATTCTATATGTAAGACCAAAAATTTAAATGTGATAAAATATTTTAATTTGTTGAAACAATAATGTCTTACTTTTTATTGTTATAATTAACTATCTGTAAGTATAATTCTTTTTTTTGTGCAATAAATGTTATTAATTATTGTTTAATTTCATTTCATTTATTTATTTTGCACACTTTTTTTTTGTTTTGAATAAAATAATTAAATTTGAAATGAATTTTTTTTGTTTTGAATAGAATAATTAAATTTGAAATGAAAATAAAATGAAAGAAAGATTGAACAATAATAAAATATTACTATAATAAGTATAAATACTATAAAATAAAATAATATAATTGCAATTTATTTCGATTCATTGTTTTTTACATTAAATTTTAATTCTTTTCCTTTTTTTAAAGAAAAATTTCGTTAATTTATGTATAATACATAGTGAGAAATGCTGATGATAATATTTGTATTTCAATGCAGTAAAATTATCGAAAATACGATAAAATTATCAATAACTTTCGTCATTTGTTAGTATTATCATCTCTCTCTCTCTCTCTCTCTTTACCTCTTTCTCTTTTTTCATTTCTAGAAACTTCATTGCAACATTTATTCATCTAAGATAAAAGTAAAAATGTTTGATAACTTTTTTTAATTGAAATTTTTTGCATAGGAAAATGAAATAATATCTATTTGAAAATTTCGTCAATTCATTTTTTTTTCAAATATTTACTTATTTGAGAATTGCTTCAATGTTTTTGTTTGTCGGAAGTTTTAAACAATTTAATAAAATCATTAATTAACAAAAATTTTTTTTTTTAAGCTACTATTATTTAAAATTATTTTAAATCTAGCTTATCATGGCATTGCATATGCGATCATTTCAATCTTTCTAGTCATAAATAACAATAATTTCAATCTAAACTAACCATAATTATTACTAAATAATAAACAATTAAATGAAATGAGTAATTAGAGAAGATAAGATGATTTAACATCACATATCATTCTTCCTATCCTTATCTTTAATCATTTCTTATCTTATTTATAGCAAACCGATGATTCTCTTCGTTGAGGAAAGAATGCGATCGTTTGTTACAGATAATTTAGCAAATCACTTCCTTCGCTTCCATCCTCTTTTCTTTTACTTTTTTTAAACTGATTAGTTTACTTTCTTCTAACGTTTATTTCAACAAAACTTATTATTTCATTATTTAGCAGTAATTCAATCAACACATTTCATTCAGTGTACTTTTTACATTTCAAGTTAAGTTAAATCAGTTTTGTTTTCCATTTTCTTCGCACTAAAATTGACAGATAATTTCTCTATTTCTCTCTCTTTTCCTTACTCTTTTCGTATTAATTAACTTTTTATTGTTGTTTATTCATTTGTTTATTTTGAAACAATTTCTTTTGCTACGATTTATGAAGGAGAAATTTATCAAACGAAAGAAATATGCCTAATTCAATATTATTGCCATTTGGTTCATCTGCTTCATCTACCTCATCCGGATCCGAAATTGATTATATGCAAAATATTAAAGCAATGTTAGAGAATTCATCACCACAGGTTTATTAAAATTTTCGTTAATTAGTTAATTAACTTGATTGATTAATGAAAATCTTCATTAATTTAATAGAGTAATAATAATGAATAAATTGTTAAATCTAATTAATTGGTAAATTTTTTAGTAATTAAAAAAATTTTCAATTTTTTTTGAATTTAAATTTAAAGAATTAAAATTGCCTACAATTTTTCTTTCACTTTCATTTGATAATTTGAATTGAAAAATTAGTATATCACATTTTCAAACTTTTTTAATGTCAGTAAATATAAATTTAATAATTATTGAATTCATTAATTAACAATATAAAGAGAATGGGGAAGAAAATGAATTTCATTAAATTTATAAATTAATCTTTTTATTATTATAGATATCACGAAATGGTAATTCACAATTACAACGTCTCATAAATAACATTGATAATCCCCAGAAAAGTAAACCAATGAAAGCGATATCATTGGGTGAGCTAAATACTGTTGATTTATACTTTATCGTTGTTTCTATTCTCGAAAGGCGAATAATCACATGTGAGGAGCGTAATGATGCCCTAAAGAGATCATTAAAGAAAGCATTACGACGAATTGCTGAATTGGAAGATTTTATTGGAAATACGGAAGAGCCAAAAGGAAGCTTAAAAATGTTGACACATTCGAAATCATCCACTTCATAAGCTTTTACTTAATTTACAAATTCAATTGTTTTATAATGACATCATTCATTTATACACTCCAAATTATTCCTTCCTATTTTTATTTTTGCAAAATTTTTAAAATAATAAAAATTATTAAATTAAAATGAAATAATTCATTTCTTTCCAGTTCTTCTTTTCTTTCTTCTGTATGTAAATTTAAAATTTTGCTAAAATTAATGACAGATTATATATTTAATTAATAATGTAAAATTAATATTATTGTTATCGTTAAATATTACTATAAATTGCCATTGCTATTTTGTGTAATAATTCTTTTGTAAATTTTATAAAAATTTTCTCTTAATCATCGAAAAAATATTTTACCTGTTTAAAAGTATGTCTTTTATATCGAGTAATTAATACTTTCTCTTTTATCAGTGTCACTTTTTTAGCCAAGTAAAATATAAACAAATTCTGGTCTTTGTTTCATATAATGATAGTTAAGATTATCTTATTTAAAATGAAGTATATATTTTTGTATTAATATATAATTGAAATCAAGTATATATTTAATATTATAAATTTTTGTACTAATACGAAATTGAAATCAAGCATATATTTAATATTATCAGCTATTATATTAATTCAAATTAATTGCGTATATATATCGAATAATTAAATCTTTTCCTCTCTTTCTCTCTCTCTCTCTCTCTCTCTCTGTCCTAGTTTATTTATTAAATACATTTAGTATTATCATGTGAAATATTCTTAATATTGGCTATTAGCGAGAAATAAATTTTGTTATATTTTGAAATTGTTCTGTAACATTACTATCACTAAAAGTAATATTAAAATCAATCATATCGATTGATCGATTAAAATTTAATAAAATATATCAAATAATGGAAATGAATGATCAATTATCATAAGTACATTTGTGTGTAAACATATAACATGTATATATATATATATATATATAGCAAATTTTAATCATATTAAACTTTAAAATAATTTTTAAAGGAAATACCTCTGTTCTTTGCAAATTCATAGCAGTATATATGAATGTGATAATAAAAAATTTTTTTTAAATCATAAATTGAAATTAAAATTAAAATTGATGAGTTATTGTTTCGACAAAGCTGACAATTAATTCCTCTTGGACCTATTTTTTATCAGTGAAAAAATTATTACTGATATGATGAATATGCAAATTAATAATTAAATCTTAACAATTAATTTTTTCCTGATAATTATACTAATTTTCAATGGTATTGATAATAATTGTTTCGGCAATGCTGATAATAATTCTTTAAATACTTAAATCTTAACAATTAATTATTTATTTGCATATTTATCATATCAATAATAAATTTTTTATTGATAAAAAAAAAAGAGTGCATGCTAATTTTTTTCTCTAATAAATGTGCCAAATTTTCAATGATATTGATAGCAATTGTTTCGACAATGCTGATAATTAATTTTTTAAATAAGTAAATGCTAATAATTAATTAATTATTTGTATATTTATCATATCAATAATAATTTTTGTATTGATAAAAAAAGAGTGTATGCTATTTTTTTTCTCTAATAATTGTATTAAATTTTCATTGATATTGATAATAATTATTTCGACAATGCTGATAATTAATTCTTCGTGGAAATATTCTTTTCTTTTTCTTTGAATGTTTGTAATTATTTGAAATTGAACTAACTTTATGGCTAGCTGCTATCTTTTGCTAGAAGGAATGTTAATTTGATTGAGAGTTTTTTCCTTGTGAATTGATGATAGGAATAAAGTGAGAGGAAAATGAAGTGGTAAACAGATATACACTAAAACAGTTGTTTTCCTTATTTTCAACTTTGTTGAAGCTAATATCGTTATTTTTCTTTTTGCACTCAAATATTGCCCAAAGAATTTTTTTAAGAATTAGTTGCTTATTTTATTTCAAATAAATTGCTTATCAATTATTAGGAAATTAATGTCAATATTTAATTGATCCTTAATTAATTAACTATTAAATAAATGGTTGTATACAATCAATATTTTAGGATATTTAAAAAAATTTTTTAAATTTTTAATTTTTTAAAGTACAAAGAGTAAAAAACAAAAAAACAATGGAATTTTCACGCCTATTTTTAAATATGTAAAAGATATTAATCAAAAGATATTTTCCATTAATTTCAACAAACAAACTGCTATTATCATTAATTATTGATAATTCTTATTGTTATTATCAATGAAAAGAATTAAAGTATTTTGAAAAATTTTCCATACGAATTGAATAATGATAATTACATAAGATAATATAGTTAAAAAAATATATTATTGTTAATTTTACTGATTAAGATAATCATTATGGATATTTAAAATTACTCATCATTTTGGTAATAGCATGTAAATCTGCTATAAAATCATTTGATGGTATTGTTAACGATAAAATTTGAAAATAATCATTTTCTGTTAAATTTTCAAAAGAAGCGATGAATCAATGTTATACATCGCTCACAATGAATAACACTTTCAAGCATATGAATTGATAATTGGAAATGAATTGATAATTTAGTACTGATAAAGTAGTGAAGAAATGTTAATGCAATAAATTGAATAGTGAAATTTTTGATTACAATGATCAATATCATCGTTATTTCGTTTTTCATTTATGTAATAAATTATATGATTTAATAAACTTATTATCGATCGAATGGTTTAAGAAAGAAAAGGGACCGGGAAATAGCGGGAAATGAGGATGGTGAAAAAAAATCTTTTAATGAAATGCAAATATTATTCTATTATTATACCATGATCTTTTCATAATTGAAATGAAGATTGGACATTTTTGTATTGTCACATTGTCTTATGCTAAAAATATTATTCACAATGTAAATTTTAAAACAAATATAAACAATTATTAATTAATAAAGAAACATTTATGCGAAACAAAAAAATACAAACAACAAAACAATGTTTGGTATCATTTCTTTTGTTGTTTACGAAAAGCATTGATATAGAGAATATGATGATTAATCGTATTGTTGTAAAATTATTGGGAAAAGAGAAGATGAACAAAGATCAGAATTTAAAACAGAACAATTAATTGGTAATGAGGAGAATAATACAGGAAGATTAATTCAGGTCATTGATACTGTCTATTCCTAAAATAATTAAACAATTTAATTTCATCCAAAATTACAAAAATGAAACACAAACTTTTAATGGGAACATTTATTTTCATACTTTGATTATGTTACTTTCGAAAAGAGAACAATTTTAAATTTGTATTAAGTAAAAAGAAGTTAAAAGTTTGAAACTATAAATGAGGGTGAAAAAGAACGATGCAAAATTCCAACCAATTAGAAATTACAGGTTTTTTTTAATGCGCTTATTTCTGACACTTATCTTACAACTTTTTTAATTTATAAATAAGCATTAATTTCTTTATTTATAAATTAAAAAAGTTCTCTCTCTCTCTCTCTCTCTCTAATAATATAATATAAAGAGGGTAAATGAAGGTATATATAATCATATAGTTTTATCCTTATATTAAACAAATTAATTAATTTGTGTTCGTTTTCATAAAATTTCCAAAAAATAGCTTATTTCTTTATTTTCTGATTTTTTGCAAAATAAAAAAAGCAAAATTAAATTATCCATAACCTATGTGAATTATAATTAGTAAATTATTTTTACTAAAAATAGTTCATTTAAAAAAAAGGAAGGAATTGCATCTTTTTTTAGAGGAAAAATTTGAAAATATTTGTAAACAAACAAACAAACAAACAATTCATATTTTGTAGAAAAGAAATAAATCAATAAAATGATGAAATATTTATTTGCAAATATTGAAAAAGTAAAATTTTAATCTTTTGTTCTTTCATACAAATTTCATTTTAATTATCACATTGAAAGCTTTTGTAGGATATGGAAAGAATAATTCGAGAAAATTTACTTTGCCATTCACTCCTAATATGCCTCCTACCTTATCACAGTATCTATTTTAACTAATAATCAGAATTTAATCGACGAAGAGAAAAGACCAAGGAGAGAGGACAAAAAATTATTCAACAATGCTAATAAACTTAAAAGATCACAACGATCTTGAAAATTTTAAAACTTCTGACTTGAATGCAATATGTAAAATTACCATGTTGAAAAATTTGTAAAAACAAACAATCGGCGTTTATTATTCGCATCCTAGAATGAAAAAGAAAAACAAAAGATTTGGCCAATAATATTCCACTGGCCAAATTTCGATGATTTTAAATAAAATCAAAGTATCACTAAAAATAAAAATTAAAATGAAAGAATGGATCGATCATAAAATGAAGTAATAAAAGTTTGAAAAATTGTTACAAATAAAATATATAATAGCATTAAATTTAAATTTTAAAGAAACAAAAACGTTTTAATTCAATAAAAAAAATTTTAGGAATAAAATTATTCAATACAATATCATAATTTTATTGATTTTAATTTGTTTAGCAAAAATTCTCCTTTTAATCTACAAAAATTCTCTTAAAAGAATATTTCAATTATGTAAAAAATTGGTCAATAAAATGGATGAATTCATAATAATAATAATAATGATAATCATAATAATCATAATGATAATAATCATTATAATAATAATATAATAATCATAATTGTAACAATAATCAACAATAATAATAATATGATTCTGTTAGGAGGAGAATTTATTAGTGCTAATTAATGAAGCTGTAAAAATAGTCAAATTTATTGATTGCATTAACTACTTATTGCATTACTTGAAAAGTTTTTTTAAGTATGGAAAGAAAAAGAGAAAGAGAGAGAGGGCAGAGAAGCAAAGAGGGAATGAAAAAGCATAAACTAAGAAATAGCTAAGTATAAATGAATTGAATAATTAAACGAAAAAAAAAGGAAATGCTAAAGAAAAGTTGGAATAAAGCAAATTTGAGAGATGGTATAGTAAAAACAATAACACAATCATAATAATAATTTCTATTAATTAACAATATTTTAATCGATAATAGACTTCAAATAAAGCAAATTTTGGAAGACAGTGGTAGTAATTGATCAATCAATATAATCATTCATACAATTATAGCAGTTTTCAACATTAAAAACTTTTACTAAATTGTCGTTGAAATATTGAAATAGTTTCTAATACAGCAACAAAAATAACAGGTTGTGTCATAAGATTGTACAACAGCGACATATCGCTCTTCGAGTTGGTTGTGCCGACGTGGGTGGCGTAGCGGGTGCAAAGTATGCGTGTACTTCCACGTCTGGTTTAAAGTTCTGCAAAAGAAAAGAAAAGAACAGTGTAATTAAATAAATAAACAAACAATATATATTAACATAATTTATAATAAACGGAAATCATTAAAGGTTAAGCAATATTACATGTTATTTTCAAAATGTTTTAATTTGTAGTTGAAATCGCATATAAAAATATGTAAATTCAATTAATAGAGAAAAGAAATGAATTGTCAATTTGGAATTGAACAAAATAAAGCGGTGCAGGAAAAAGTTTTGAATATTTTAATAAAAAGGATTAAATTGCTAAATCTTTAAATTTCTGGAATATCAACATTAATAAAATTTAAAGGTTAAAAATAGATAATTAGTCTTTTGGAAGATTTGATATGATTATCTTTCAATTGCAACGAATACCTTAAAGCGTTTAATAGCATCTTTGGTAATATTTTGACAATCGTATAGATCAACTCGTTGTAAGGTGCACACTTGTCTCATATAATCTAGACTAATGTCTGTGATTTGAGGGCAATTATCCAATTCTAATACTTGCATTCGATCTTTTAAGTGATAATTCAAACAAAGCTGTCGTAAACCCGCATCGGTGATAAGTTCACAGTGTGAAAGACTCTACAAAACACAATTTCATGTATATTACAAGAATCTGAAAATGAATTAAAATTTATCACAAGTAAAAAAAGTTGTATTAAAATATTATCATTCCTACTAAAGTTATCATTATCACTAGTATTTCAATATCACTGAAACAATATTTTATTTTTCTGATGAAATAATCATTCCTATTTCTATTATTTACTTGTCACTCTTAAATACTATCAAAAATTTAAACTACTTCAAATGAAATTAGTCTATCAGAAAATTGAATTTTAGATTCAAATTTTATAATGGATTCATAATAAATATTGAACGATTTTAATATTCTTTAATCAGGTATATAACGGATTTATGTCATTATTACTATACTGCAATTCCCGTAAGTATTCAAGTAAAAGCATACTATTACCAAATTAAGAAGACATGGGCATCCTTTACTGAAATTATCCAATGTAATATCAGTTAACAATGAACAATCCTCCAAATCCATCCTTTCCAATTCGTGGCAATTTTTGGCTAACATACCGAAACCATGATCTGTCAACAAGGAACAACCGGATAATTCGAGATCCCTAAAAGGATGAATTGTCTATCAAACAATTGTAAATTAAAGAAAAAAGATTGAAAATCTGTTCGACAAAGTCAACTTTTTACGATTCGAAAAAAACAAAATGTGATTGATGTTTGTCATCATTATAAATTCAATGGAAGTGAATATGAATTTATAACAACAAGAATTTCACTATATTAAATCCTTCCTATTCCATAAATTTAAAATCGAAAAAGTTCAAAGGTCAAGGTTTGCAAATTTGAAATCAATGAAAATGATTTGATATTTTACAAATGAAAATAAAAGAATTTTTGAGAAAACAAAACAGAAAGATATCTCGATTGTTTTGTGGAAATGTTAAGACTGGTATAACTTACTTTAACCTATGACATTTATTAGCAAGAAAGATAAGTGCCCTGTCGGTAATTTGAGTACAAGATGATAAACATAGGTATTCCAATTGTGAGCAACCTGCTGCGAGATCAGCTACCGTATCATCAGTGATAAAACATCCAAGTAAATTGATTGTTCGTAGCTCACAACAGAAATCACGCATTCCCGCAAAAACATTTTCTGTCAACTAAATTTAAATTATCATCTTCTGTCTTAATTATTCGTTGCTTCTTTTTGTAATTTTTTCAAGCATGCAAAATTTTGTTGAATTTCTGATATTGCATTGGAAACCTTTGGTTAGCCTTTGGCCTATTGATTGCTTTTTTTTGCAAAATAATTAAATTTAATTAAGAATATTTTTAAAAAAAAACTTCATTTTATAATGTTATGTTATCAATAGTTGAATTCCTTTAAGAATTTCAAAAGACAAAAGGGAAAATTTTCCATAAATCGAATTACTTACTCCTTCACATCCACGACAGATAAGAGTGCTCAACTTTGGACAACCCTGTAGTACTGCTTGTACTCCTCGATTTTGTACATTTTCACACCAACTAATATTTAAATATGCCAAATTTTTACATCCATCACTGTAAAAATCGTGAATTATCATCTCCTTTCTTTTCTTTTTTTTTTGCAATTTAAATTATTTTGTTTCAAATTTAAATCATTTAATCATTTTCATTAAATGATTATAAATTTAACTCAAAATTTTACTATCTTTGCAAAAAATATTTATTTTAATTAAACGAATAAAATTTCATTAGCTAATTAATAATCATTTGATTGAAACAACTTGAGGGATTATTTTTTTAAATGTTATCAGCAAACTAAATATACCTTACTGCCCTGAGAGATTTATCAGTTATTGCAGTGCAATTCTCAAGATCCAACCAAACTAATCGATGGCAATTCATTCCCAAATATTCACATGTACTGTAAATAATACAATGAAAACATTTCGTTTTTTTTTTCTGAAATATGAAAAAAATAATTCGTATAATTTTTGTCGATGAAATAAATCTTCAAACATACCGCTATATAGGTAAATTAATTTTTAAAAAGGTATTTCAGGTATTTCACAAATTATCAAATGTTCTTAAAATATTTTTTTTTTAAATAAATTTAAATAAGAAACTTTCCCTTTTCTTATTTTTTAATTAAACTTTAAAGAAATATTAAAATGCTATTCAGTTTTCTCTCATTCAAATAAATTTCTTTTCTCACTTATCAATGTTATATGAAATTCAAATAATAAAAGAAAGCTAAAGTGAAATGTGACAATGAAGAAAATAGAAAGTTCAATTAAACATTTCACCGATAAGAAATGAATGATTTAATATTATTATTGATTGCTCGGGTATATTTTCAAAAATGAATTTAAATTTTCATATCTCATTTCAAATTCTAAAATATGGGAATTTGTGAACGGATAGCGCTACTACTAATTTATCTATTTCATAATTTCTTTTTTTAACTTATCAAATGATTGCATTTAAATCATTCAAATTCAATGATGAAAAAATTTACGAATATCGTTAACATTACTAACTATTTATTTGTCATTATATTACTATTTTTTCTGTAGTTTATTTCTTCATAATTTATTTCTTTGTTTTTATTTCTGTAAAATTATCTAATGGTTAAATTTAAATTTTCAAAATGAAATAAATTTAAATTATAAAATGAAAAATAAAAAATAAAAATAAACTTACGAATCGGTAACACGTTTACATTTGTACAATGAAAGATGCTCAATATTTGGACATTTCAACGTAAATGATCGTAAAGCATTTTCTTGTACATTTTCACATCCACGTAAGCTTAATTTTTTCAAAAAACCACCACATCTTTTTGCTAAATTTTCCACTACCGGTGCCTGAAATATTATTATTATTATTATTATCATTGTTATTATTATTATTCACATAAAAAAGAAAAAAGTTTAACAAAATTAAAATTAAAATTAAAAAATCAAAATTCTTTTTTTCTTTACTTCTAAATGCAATCATTATCATATGCAACGAAATAGTTTTGCAATCTGTTTAGAAGATGTTTAATGGTTTAAATTAATTGAATTTTAGTATAAATTAAATTAATCTTTTTTCTTTAAGGCTTTTTCATTTTGATTGATAATTGCTAATTCTAATTTGAAGACAAGCTAAACTTCACTTTATCATTTTGTCTGTTAAAATTTTTGAAAGAGATGAAAGGAAAAAAAAGATCCTTTAAATCGTCAATCATTAATTTCTATTAATTACATTTAATTATATAGATATTTAATTTAGATTTTCTTAGCAAAAAAAAAATTGATGAATTGAAAAAATAATAGAAATAAATTTCAATAGTTTCATTACATTTATTCTAATTTTATTTTAATTCTATTTATCCAGAAATGAAATGATTTGAAAGAAAGAATTGTAAGAGATAATTTTTTGAAGTATAAATGAATTAATGGATAATTATAGATAGTATTTGGACAAATGGAATAAAGTGTAATGAATTTGAAGTGTCCAAAATCATGCTGTCACGCGATGCATTCATCAAACTATGTATGTTTATTCAAAACTTGTAAAATTGAATAATTGCTATTGACAGTAACATCCCTACTTATTTAATGCACATACGAAAAATTGAAGTGGTAACCTTGATTAAATTGGTATGTTACTTATTATTGCACTAACCAATCCAAATAATAATAGTAAGTGCAACGATAATAGTAATAATAATAATAATAATAATAATAACAACAACAACAACAACAATAGCAACAATAACAATAATAATAATAGAGCACAAAATAGATTACAGATAGTGTTTCGATAACTTTAACTTTCTACTATTAGTTTGGGAATAGTGGTATCAAAAAGTTTACTGAAATATTTATCAGATGGATACAGTAGCATATAATAACAATAGTAGTAGTAAAGATAATGATAAGAAGAATCTTACCTTTCCAAAACTATCTTTATATATATATATATATTTTTTTTTCATTATAAAAAATATTTTTAAAAATTTCTGAATTACACATTAGAAATATGATAATGAAATTTGATAACTCTAATTTGAAAAAATATTCAATAACTTGTATAATTTATGATAACTTTTTAACAAAAGCAATAATAAAGTGTTATCAATAATAAGTGAATCATACCAAAGCAATAGTAGCATAGAGATAGTAAACAGATAATAAAAATAAATGAAATGATAATTAATTGATAATTGCAATCTTACCTTGACATCTTTTTGAAATTGAAAGAGATCAACTTGTTGCCAATTACTACCATCAAGCGCTAAAAGATTCCAATGGCGACATGTTTGAGCACATCGGCATAATGATGTAATATCCAAAAATGAAAAGATCCTAAAAGATATGCAAAATTCTTCATAATCTCAAGGAATGATTAATAAAAGTATTTTAGGTTTTTTTAGTAGGGAAAAAAGAAATAAAAATGGAATTGTAAATAATGAAAAGATATTTTAGCATTTCTTATTAGAAAGTTTCCCAGAGAATTTTCAAGGTCTCTTGAAGATAATAGTTGATGATGAAAATTTTGAAAAAAAAAATATTCCCTTTTTTCCATCAATTCAATTTAAAACGAAATAACAATTAGGGAAAATTTTTTATCGAAATGCATAACGTTAAATTTCAAATAAGGAAAATAACAAAATAACGATTATACTAATGGGGGAAAAAGATATATTGTACCTAAGAATGAGTTCTTTTGGTAGAATGCGATTGATGAGCGGTTGATCGGATTGAGCTGGTAGCAGAGTTGTTATTAAATACATCTGTAAAAAGATTTCAATATCATTATGTATACCAATAAATGTGAATATATTTTCAAATAAATTTACCTCTTATCTAAGAAATTAACAAATTTTTTAAATAAAAAATTATGCTATGTAGATTGCTAATCAAATTAAGACATTAAGATTAATTTGCTTTTTAAATTTTTTCAGAAATATCATCAATTTCAACATTTCTTTATAACCTAAAAAATTTTCATATTTAAATATTAAAGTTTAAAATTCCCTTAAATTCTGTTGCTCTTAACATAATTTACATGCATGTCTTAATGATAATTATGAAATCAAATAAATAAAACAATATGGAATTAAATGTTAACGATGAATTTTCATTGAAAAGATTTTTTGTGATAAAAATAATTTCTACGATAAAAAATTTTCTATTCATCAAAAACTTTATTCACAAATCTTAAAATTGAACAAAATTATGGGTGCAAAAAAAACGAGCCTAGATAGAAAATAAGAAATAGGCCATCCAACAAGTATAATTATTAGCAATTTTATATAATTTGCTAGCGAAATTTCAAAAACAAAAATTCATCACTTCTTAAATGCAATATATTCATTCAGTTTAAAACTTAAATTAAATTGATTATATCATTAAAAATTTAAATCAAATTTTCTCTATCATATTAATCAACAATTGCTTATATTACTTCTATTTCGGAATTAGATCAGTTAAATTTTTGATCATTTAAAAGATACATATGTAAGTTTAACGGGGAACATTAAAGAAATGCATTGAATGTGTGAGATATTATAATTGATGCATTTCATTGTTTTATGAAGTTTAATGATCAACGAAAATGATTGAAGATAGAGCAAAGAATATTTTCAATGACAATAAGTCTAAATTGAAAAAGATTTTTTCGATCATTTATGCTATCATTCTTCATTCACTTCGTGAAAAGATTAATTTAAGCAAACAAAAAGAGAAATTCCATAAGTAATAATAATTTGGAAAAAAAACTATACTAAAATATTACAATAATTTAATACCTTTATTATTTCTAATTTCTTAATTAATATTTACAATTAATTATAGATAATATAATTAAGAAAAAAAAATTTATAAATTTTCATTTTTTTTTCTTAAAATTCTCATTAATTAGGTAACAATTAAAATATCTAGTTAATGTGAATGATGATAGTTGAAAATTTTATCACAAAAGAGAAGGAAGAAAAAGATAAGAAAGGGAAGAAGATGAAGGGAAAGAGAAATAGTAAGAAAGAAAGGAAGGAAGGAAGGAAGGAAGAAAGGTTTCATTGGTAACATATTCAATGCTGTCAATCAAACATACGCAAACTTTTGCAACCTCATTAAAACTCCAAATAAAAACTTTTCCTTCTCTTTTTCTCGTATTTCAAAAAGCCAAAAATCGAAACAGAAAGCTTTACTTACAATTATTCTTTTAAATAAATAATAAATGAAATCTTGCTAAAGCTTTAAATTATTCTTCACATAAACAACAATGAAGAAATGTTGCTAACCACTACTACGACTACTATGAGACCATTAAACTATTACGACTATGACTACTATTTACTACTAGCTACTACTACTACTACTACTACTACTACCACTACTACTGCTACTGCTACTACTTATCAATAAATAATAATAGTAATAATAGTAAATAACAATAACAACAATAATAATAACAACAATAATAGTAATAAAGATGAAACTAGTTTTACTATGCTTCAAGAAGTTTTTCAAGATATAAAACTGGAAGAAAGAATTAATGATAGAAAGAGAGTAAGAGGGAGAGAGAGAGAGAGAAAGAGAGAGAGAGAAATGTCACAATTCACAAAGATGAATTTTTATAATTAATTAAGCAAAATTTTTTAATCATTTAAATAAAAGTGAAATAAAATAATGCATGAAGATAGAAAGAGAAGAGAATATTACTATCAATCGATTAATCCAACTAATTAAATTTCTATTATTTTTTTTCATAAATACTATTATTGATATTATTAATTGTTGTTAAAAGGTTTCAAAGAACACAACTGTACATATATTGTTCGAACAAACAGATTTTATGATGTTTACAAGGGAAATGTTGAAAAAATTTTTCAAACTCTTTCACTTAATCTTTTCTAATGCTTTTTTTCTTGTTTGCTTGTTTGCTTGTTTCAAATAAAGCTGCTGTAATGTTTCATACAACAAACAGGGATTTCACTATTATCTCACAATGTTACTTATACAAAGTTAAAGCTTCCTTAAGCTGTCAATGTTTTAATTTCTAAAACTTATAACTTATTCATTGCTTTTGACCTGTAACTTAGAGATGTATTTGACATGTAACCAGTTACTGGTTACTGTATTCCATTTGTAATCTATAACTAACAAATAACTCTCTCTGACCTATGACCTCAAAAAAATTGGTAAAAGTTTGAAGATTTGTTTGGAAAGAAAAATTTGACATTCGATCAAAAAGCATTGATCCTGTTTATTGTTAAAGTTAATGATTTTAATCAGTAAGAGAAAAACGATATGTATAACAAATTCTAGGAAATATTATTAGCATTTGAAAAATAAAAATGATTATAAAAATGGATCAGCGATGATCCGACTGCTGATTAAATGATCTGACCCAATATCATTCATTTCATTTATTACATTGTATTATCAAATGATGAAGAATAAAGAGGTTAAAGTTCAGATGAAGATTAAACTTTGAAAAAATTACTTTATCCACATTTATCATAAATTATTATAATGCTATAATTAAAAGCGAATAACCGAAAAACAAAAGGGAAAGATTTTAAAATATTTCAATGATTATATTACAACTATTAGGTTGAGAGTGAAAATTAGAAGAAAAAGCATGAAAATTAGTGATTGAAATTGTCAGGGTACTGAGTGTTACACAATCATTATCATTGATATATTGCAGAAAACAAACAATATTGAAAAGTGCTGATAAAAGCAAACCATTGGTTTAAATTTAAAAAGTTCAATTTCAGATTGTTTCCTTTTGAATATGTTTGAATTTTAAATTGTTCTTTCTTTTTCTTTGAACGTTTAGTGTAAAATGCATTCAAAAAGGTAATTGAAAAAGAAGAAAGCTTATATTTGACAGCTTTTATATGAATTCCTTCTTTTTTCTTCACTTAAATTTTTGTCTAAATTTAAATGATATCAAACGTCTAAATTTTAATTGATAACATAGCATATTGCTGATTATATATAATCATATCATTCTGTTAATAACAGCCATCTAAATTACAACAGCAATTAGGCTTTAATCTTTCCTAGATCTAGCCTGGAATAATTTGCAAAACACAGTGCGACTGCGTGACAAATAGTATTTTTAATAGAATTACAGTTTTTCCAACTTACAAATTTTATCACCTTTTAACTTTATATGAAATGATCCTGAAATTATCCTACGCATGAAATGTAACAGTAATATTGGAACTATCTAACTGTATTATATTACCAAAGTTAATATTATATTTTAAAAAAATAGCAAATTTCTTGTTAGAATTTAGAAAAAAGAAATGGAATTTAATAAGAAAATTCATTATTAAGATAGAATGCAATCATAAAATTCATCTATGCAAAAAGAATAGAAAATAATTCGAAAAAATGCAAAAGAATTGAAAATAATTTGATGTAGTATGAAAAGAAATGATTGCAAACACACGACGCACTTGTTTATTACATGAGAAGAAAGTTAATTAATTAACTTTAAATTTCATCTAAAACAAAAGAATCACTCATTAAAATTTCGTTTGTAGCAATGCTAAAAGAAAATTCGACGAAAAATTCCAAAAGATTGAAAGACTTAAAATAAAAAAAAAGAATAGCCTAAAACTTAAAAGCTTCATCTATATTTCATATTTCCTCTTGAGAAAGTTGCAGAAAGTTGCAAATCTAAAAAATAAATAAAGCATATATATTGAATGAAGCATAAATGAATTTAGTTAACGCTTAAGAAAGTTACGACAAATTATAATATAAATATTTGAAACGGACAAGAAAGAGAGGAAGAAAAACGAAATAGGAGAAAATCAAAATATTATCTGAATTTTATCGATCAAATAATGGTGACAGTTATAATGTATATAAGTGAGAGTCAATTCTACTGTTGAATTATTTCAATGAATAAAATTAAATTATTATCAATTGTTGAAGAAATAATATATGTATTATCAATTATCAATTATTGTATTATCAATTATCAATCAATATATGTATTATCAATTATCAATTGTTGAAGAAATAATATATGTATTATTCATTAATTAATTATATCAACTATTTATTTTATAAAGGAATATTTATCAGTGATGTGGAATAATTATATTAACTTATCCATTATATTTTATTAGAGCATATGGAATATTCTGGAACTTATTATTATTATTATTACCATTATTATTATTATCATTATCATCATTGCTATCATTATCATTGCCGTCACTATAATTATTATAATTATAACTATGATAATTATTATTGTCATTTTATTGAAAATACTTAAATTAAAAATGCCTAATTAGTTTTTTTTAAACAAAAAAACAAACAATTATTTCAATAGATAAAATATACATATATAGTTGAAGTGATCATTATCAATCTATGAATTAAATAAGAAAGGTCGCAAGTAGGTCAAGTAAACAGGAAAACAACAGATTTAGGCGCATGGCATTCATGATTTATTACTTTAACTTTCACATATATCATTAGATATTACTGTTATATGAGCATATAAAACAGCAAGGGGTTAAATCGAAACAGATGTTACCGTAATCAAACATCAAAAATCTTCAAGGTCATCATCATCATTGTATGAGCCAGCAATAAAAGAGATCATTTTGCTATCGCAGATGGTCATATTTTTGATTTATTCCATTTTCTAACCTCATTTATATTCATTTAAATTATATTTACAAAAAAAAAAATTTTTTTCGAATGAATAAAATCCGGACTAATCCGTATTTACATCAATCATTTTGATTATTATTTGTGATAGCACAACAGCTGATCTAAATGAAATACCTCTACTAGTGAATGATACAGGTTTACGAAGAATTAAGAAATCATCGATATATTCATATCTAACAAATAAGTTATCAGTTACTCATAATTTAACGGATAATAAATAAAATAATTAGATAGATAGTGAAATAAATTAAATAAACTATAGATTAAATAAGAAAAGCAGCCATCAACAAAATTATTCCTGCATAATTTGATATAGATTGTATATAATGGTACCAAAACAAAAGGTGCCATAAATTTATTAGAAGTTTTTTCATTTCAAAATATTCATTAATTATTTGGAAATAATTTTAAATTTTAAATTCAAAATAAACATTGCATATTTATCCAAAATTATATTCTTTAATTATACTTTATAAGATGCGTGCATGAACGCAAATAATATAAATGTCTTAAAGCTAACAAAAAATTTCTGTTTGCTAAAAAACGAAATGGGATATTACATCGGAAAAAAAAGAAAATAAAATAATAATCTGATATGATACATTCTAGTAGGAAGTAAAAAAATTATGCTAAAAATGGGAATGGAATATATCGGAAATGGATAAATGACTGAGTATCGATTCTTTCCAAAAAAGCTATAACACGTGGAAGGATGATAATTCACACTGCTAAATTACATAAATTTCCTAGGTATTTAATTTAAAGATGAAAGAAATACAATAATTAAGAAGTTGAATAAAATTAAAATTAAATAAAATGTAATAAATTGTTTCCAAAATATTTGCTTCGTATTAAACAGATGATAAACATATCGTGTTTTGAAATGTGGGAGATGTTTCAAACTGTTGCAGTAAAAACCGAAACTAATCGAGTTAGATGAGGGATTCATTCGTTTAACTCTTATTATGTTGGGTTAAAAATCGTAACTCACTTCGAATGAATGAAATAATGAGAAAGGGAAATTCTTCAATAAAAAAATTCAATCTATTGGTCAGTGGTCAATTAACCTTTAGCCACGAAAAAGATTGAAATAAGAATGTCATTAAAGAAATACAAGAGGACTTAAAATAATAAAATCATACTGGAATTTTTACACTTATTAGGCTTAACTTTTTTTGCATAAATAGATTCGAAATTTATATAATTCGTTTTTAAAAAAATTTGTACGGTCTACGTTAAAAAAAATTTATACAATTCATCAAAAAAACTTATACAGCTCATTTTGAAAAAACAAACAAACAAACAAGCAATAACGAAACTTGTAAACAAACAGTGACTGACCGATATGATAATGAAAGAAAGAATGATACATACCCTGTATTGTCCTCTGGAACCATCGATCAAACTCATCAATTTATCACGATATTTGTAAAGTTTATATGCTAACATAACACTTTTCTTCGGACATGTTACTTCAGGTGTGACTTTCAATTCGTCCACCTGTCCCATTACAGCTATCATTGATAGACTCGTATCATTCGACAATGCCCCTTGATTCCGCGGATAATCAGAATCAAATGTACGCCCAATTCGTAGTGATTGTAAAGTACAAGCCATTTGTCAAATTTCAGATCACAATTTCAGAAGTGATGAAGAAACAAAAATATGAAGAGAAAGATTGAGAGAGAAGGAGAGAGAGGAGGGGAGAAAAAAAGGAAATACTAGTTGACGAGCTCTTTTTTTCAAAGCATTTTCAATGAAATGGCCGAAAATGGATGCACGAAATACAGTTGAAATACTGCTGGTTTGCCTCTTTTCTTCACTTGTCGGTAATATGGTTGAATTCAAAATTGTGTCGGTAAATATATGTAATATACTGCAATTGAAATTTATGAAAATTTCGAAGAGCAGCAAAGAAATGTTGAGAAGGAAATGAAATTTTGAAATTCCGGAATATCGTAATTCATCGTGAATTTATAAATATATTAAGCCTGGAAGAAAAAAATGTCGCTAATTCAAAGCTTTCTCTTTTTTTCAAATATGAATTAAAACAGACAGCATTTTAAAATTTCCTACAAGTTGAAAAGCAGTAAAATATGGAAATGATGATTTATTTAGTTAGTTAGCAGACACATGATTTGTTAGGAATGTTGGAAAGGATATTTGCTGCTGTCGTAGTATCCGTAACTAAGTAACAGAATGGATGGATACCTGGTTAATTGCAATCGATAAGATACTTCCCATTCATTTATTTAAAAAAAGAAAAGTGATAAGTGAGGTGAGAAATGATTGAAATGGAGAGGTATAAGTAGATAGGCAATAAATAAAACCTTACATAAAATGAAAGATAGTTTTAGTTAAGATGAGATAAGCCTTTTGATGACATATATATATATGTATGCGACAGGAAATAATGAGGACAATGATAGTGGAAAGAAGGAGGGAGAGGAAGAGAAAAATGAGGAGAGGACGTTGTTTTAAGCAGATGTGAAATGAAGAGAGAATAATTGACAGCTGAAATAAAATGAGGGAAAAAGGTTACGAATATGGATGGGATAGATAGGATGAAGATGTGAAGTGAAGTGAAGGAAGGTTTAATGATCGAGGAAGAAATACAACTAAGGATTACGAAACAACGAAGATGATTGAAGTGAACCCAAAATTAAACCCATTGAAATTGTCGTCACAGGTAACAATTAAACGGACGAGAGAGGAGGACCTTGGAAGTAACCTATTGTAAAATCAATATTGAAGAAGGAAGGTTAAGTTTATCGCTAACAAATATATTTATTAGACTATTAGATATTTGTCATCATTTATGTTAGTGATAATAGTAAAATTAGGGAAGCAAAATGATAGGAAAGATGATGAAAATAATAAGATAATTACAATCATTAAATCCATCAATAT
Source organism: Cercopithifilaria johnstoni (assembly GCA_916381525.1). Classification (NCBI taxonomy): domain Eukaryota; kingdom Metazoa; phylum Nematoda; class Chromadorea; order Rhabditida; family Onchocercidae; genus Cercopithifilaria; species Cercopithifilaria johnstoni. The sequence goes on along the minus strand of CAKAEH010001569.1, from coordinate 1,936 downwards.
TTTCTAAGCTTTCATTAATTTTTCTCAGTTTCTTTATTTCTATGTTTAAGAATAGACTTTCTTCTATTTTACATACAAAAATTATATTTCAAAAATTTGAATAAATTCCATTATGAATTATGAATTTTATTATTGTAAATTCTTTCCTAATTATTGATTGATTTTTTTTTAAAATGATTAATGTAGTAGCAAGTTTTAAATATAGTACAAATGACATAAATTATGATTAAAATTTTCATGAACAGAAAAGGGGGAAGATGAAGGAGTAGTGCAACTAATGTAGCATTATATACAAGCATAACCAGTTTTCATCACTTGAAATATTTTGATAAGTAATTCATTCATTCGTTCATTCATTTCTTGTAGGAAATTGTTGTTGAATTGGAAGAAATAGTAATTATTAATTTATATTATATGGGGATGATGATTAACTCAAGTGGAAATAGTATGAAATAATATTTCAAGCATTTCTAATTAATCGATAATTTATAATTAATTGATTATGAAATAATTGAATTTTAAGCATTTATAAATAAATTTCTTTAATAATCAAAAGATTTGAAATAGGAATAAAATTTGTAAAATTTCTTTTATATAAATGTTTCTATAACCAAGGTCAAGTACTCTCATAAATGCATAGAATTATATATAAACGTAAGAGATTAGTGTTGCACTTTTGATAATTTTTACAATTATCTTTGTTCATTTAATTCTCTTTCTCTTCCTCTTCTCTTTCTCCCTCTCTCTTTTCAATTAAATTAACATTCAATATTTCTGATAAGCATTCGTAATTTAGTTCAAAATGTAATCAATCATGAGTACTATTTGAATTAAATTGATTTAATGCAAATTAATAAAATTAGAACGAACCTGATTTTGTCTTGCTCGAATTGTAGGATGTATACGAAATTGTTGTGTATTTCCTTCAGTTTTCAACATTTGATATCGTTTAGATCGTAAATTTGCAACTGTATTGGTACCAGAACGCATCGCCCGTTTGTTACGTTTTGCTCGAGAGATTCGATGATGTTGCTACAAATATATTTATTTCATTTTTTTCAATATCAACACAATCATTTATGCTAATTTCGAATATAAAAAGTTAAATGAGAAAAAGATAGTGAAATAATTGTGAACCTTATATTATACCGTTTGACATTAAATCATTCCAACCTAAAATATAATTTCTCAATTCGAAAGATTAATCAAATTTATTGCGGAAAAAGAAAGATTGCCTATTAAATCTCTAATAATAATAATTTTCAGGTTTTTCTTAAGGGAAATATGCCAATTCTTTTTGTACTCAAATCTAAAACATTGATAATTGCTTCAATAAAAAATGAGGAAATTTAATTTGAATTGTGAAATTGATTAGCTCAAAGAATCTTTTCTTGCAATTAAATTAAAAACATTGGAATCCTTTTCTTTCTGCAAATAAAATTATCCATTACAACATAAATGTATAGTACATATATACATATAAATGATACGTGAAATACGTATACATACAAATATGCATACGTAAGTTTTCACGTATCTAATGAAACTACCTAATAGTCAAATGATAACTTTATTATTTATGGCTTATCAATAAGTAAAATAGAAAATGAATTTAATTTCTGCTGAAAAATATCAATAAACAAATTAATTTCATTTTAAATTAAAAATTAGCAGGAAAAGAAAGAAAGAAAGAAAGAAAGGAAGCAATTTCAAAAAATAATTGTAGCAATTAGTGAATAGGTGATTTTTACTCACAGCAAAAGAAGAAATTTCACACTGTTTTAAACAATCAATAGTATTTTGATGTTTTATTTGTTTATTACTCTTCATATAAGAAAAATAATTAAGATAAAAATATGCAACATATACATACACACACACACGTACACAAACACACACACACAAACACACACACACACACCAACACACACACACA
>CAKAEH010001568.1:0-46130 GCA_916381525.1 Cercopithifilaria johnstoni | reverse complement strand
TATGTAGTAATTATAGTTAAGTTTTTATCTTTCATTCTATCTAATAGCTGGCGCGTATTTGTGCGATCCATTTATTTCTATTAAAGTTATCACTTCTATTCGATTCAAATGAAAGTGGAACTTGAAACCATTTCGATATTGTAATGTCAACTTTAATAATTGAAAATATTTATAGAAATAATAAATTAGCACATAAATTTAAAAACTATAAAAGCTAAAATGTGAACATATTCACAAAAAATAAATAATTTGGCATCCATGCTTTAACAATAAAATTGGATTAAAAATTACGGTATCCGTAATAAGAACGTATTTGGTAAATCCTTAAATTGCCTAATATAACTTTATAGAATGTTTACTGTTTTGCAACTTTAGAGGAGAGAGAATGGAAAAGAGATGGTAAGAAGAGAGGAGGATACGATAAAAATGAAAAATTTATTTATTAATTACTAGTTGATAGCAAATGTAATGTATGAAATAACAGTTCCAGGTAATTGAAATTTAAATGAGGAACTCAAAAATAGGAAAATATTAATTAAAATAGGTAACTAAAAATAAGACAATAGGACAATAGTGATTTAATTGAGTAAGATATTAGTATTACTATTGACTTTGAATGATTGTAATAACTGAATTGAAATTTTGAATAAAAAATTTTTAAGTTCTATTACTTTTTCAGATCCTAATGAAAGCTTGAAAATTGATTATGATGATTATCAATTTTATTAATTTGACCTTAACTCTTTGATATGATTATTTATTTATTCTTTTTAACTGATTGTTTAATTATTTTGCTTACTCACTTATTTACCGATGTACCTATATTTTTACTTACCTACTTACCTATTTACCTATATTTGTATAGCAGAAATTCGTAGGATCACAATTTTTGTTACTTCATTGCCTAATTTCATATCAAATTATCAAAATTCTAATATAAACGTATTTTAACTAAACAAATTAATTAATTAAAAATAGCAATGATAATGGTGACGAAGACGATAAAAGAAATGAGAAAGAAAAAAGTAAAACTTAAAATGGTTAAGAGATTAAGACAAAAATACCAATTATTATAATTAAAATTCAATCCTGCTTAATTTCATTATGTATTAAACTTTCCAATGTTACCTTATTGCAGTATATAACTTTAAATACACCGTAATCTATGAGATAAAGAAAGTATACATATATATATATGTATCAAAATATTATTACATAAATAAATTAATATATTTGGATTAATGATATGATAAGATAATTGTGTTATTTGATATCAATAAAATATGCCACAATTGTTTAATTAAATTATTTCATTGATAAAAAAAAAGGGAAGAAAATTTGAAAGGAATGAAAAAGTGAATGAAAATTAAAAGGTAATAAACAAGGTAGTAAATTTTTTGATTTTCAAATGTTATAGAAAAGGTTATCGGTGAAGGTCAACTGCGCATTGTTGCATTTATTATTCTTCTCTTACTTCGTCCACTAAATCTTCCCTTTTAACTATGAAACTTCAAAGTAACATTACCGCATAACGGGTATTACGCAATTCTATCTCTCACCCAATTCACTCCTTCTGAAAAGTGTCACGGTTGTTATCATCTTGAAAATGAATATTATCGCCTTCTTTTTCCACCCTTCCTCTCTCTCTCCTTAACTATACTTATTTTATATCCTTTAATAACTATCATATAATAATAATTATTGTTTTATTATTACTATTATTATTATTATCATATTATGTTATTTAGTTTTCTGATATTTCGAATAAAGAATTTTGTTGAAAAATGGAGGAAAGAGAGAGGGAAAAAGAAATAAGAATAAAACTTAGAAGAGAAACCTTTTAATATTTGCTATATAATTTAGTTCTTTTGCTTTATTCCCATTTTTAATTAATGCCGAATTATTTTCTCCAAGTTTAATCTTTTGTTTTTTGGTTGTTGCTTAATTGTCATTTAAATTTTGATGAATTAAATTCTATAATAAAATGATTTTTGTCTTACTCTATTGCTTATAAACGAAAGAAAGAAGAAGCCTAAGATAAACCGGAAAAGCTAAAAAGAAAAAGCCTAAGATAAACCGGAAAAGCTAAAAAGAAAAGCCTAAGGTAAACCGGAAAAGCTCGTGATAAACGGAAAAAATCTGTGGTGATAAACTGAAAAATTAATCATTTATATGGAATAAATATAATTTAATATAGTAAAACGTATAACAACGATTTAATGGATCGCTGGCAATAAATTTCGTTCTTTAGATTTTTTTTAATCTTTGAATTCGAAAAATTTTTTTTACGATTGCTATTTTTGATAAGCTGTAATGATGAATATTTGCAATATATCGTTAGCATATTTCCACAATTGGGTAAAGCTATTTGAATACTCATAGAGAGACAGTCAGGTGGAACGTATAGACATATGTATAGTCTTTATTCAAATGATTTAATTATCGAATGATTTAATAAAAGAAGAAAAAATCGAAATTTCCATCTACATTGCATAAATTTTTAAGGGAAAAGATATTCATTTATCATTTATGAATTTTCAATCGATTTAATTATTATTTAATTTAATTATTTATTAGCTAGCTTCCTTCCAGAATCTGCCAATTAGATAGATACTACATCCAGTTGATATATGTCTTATCTATTTATATATGCATCATTATCATTATTATCGTTGTCATCATTATCGTCATTATTATTATCGTTATCATCGTTAGCATAATTAAAAACTCAACGAAATCGTAATTTATGCCAGTTTTATCAATCATTTTTCACAAGAAGGAAATGAGACCAATGGAATGATGATATCGCCGAGGCATAAATGAAGGATTTATCCTTAACACTTACACTGATAGTGATAGTGTGGAATAAGTACGAATATTTTTTTAGAAATTACAAATGAATGGAATTAATTAAGTAATGCGGAATTAATTATGCTAATTTGTAATACTTATAACTCATATTATAGTAGTGCATAATGAAAAGTAAAATTACTTCAAATGGACAAGTTTCAATTTTGTATTTAAAGTTAAGAATTTGTTTCTTCTTCAAATTTATTTAAATTCAAATAAAATTTAGACTATAAAAATAAAAACAAAAACTACTAATGGCTGTCATGTAAATTTTACATAATTAAATAATATATAAGAATGAATTATCATTAGAGTATTTATAACTTTGAAATTTCAATACAAATTTTAAATTTGTTTAATTTCTCTCTGCAAGCCTAAAGCAAATAATTTAATAACTTTAAGTTGGAATAAACTTTCATCATAAAATGTGCTATCTGTTGTTTTCTTCTTTTTTAAAGTAAGTAGTTATTTAAAGAGGCGAGATTGGAATGGTGATATTATCATCAACGATATGATACGAATGATATCGAAAAGATAATTATTATCAATGATACGGATAATATGATATATAATGAATAGTTATTGGAAATTAAGGAAAAATGTAGTGGAAGAATCGGATAATTTTATTATTTCAATCGAAAAAATGCAACAAACTAAAGAGTTATTATCAGTCCAATTTTATCGAAATTTTATCCAATGAATATAATTTAAGCTTCATATGATACGGAAAGTTATTATCACCCTAATCTATTTAATGATAATAATAATTTATTTAATATAATAATAATCTATTAATAATAATAATCTATTTAATGGTTATATTCAAATTTCATACTAATGAACCGTGTATGATTCATCATTAGAAATGAGAGCTTAAATTATCTTCCTATCTTTTTTGTTACTTAATTTTTATATTATCCGATTTAGCTGATATGATATAATATGATATGAACATTAATGATTTGTAGTTAACATTATATGATTTAGCTGATATGATATGATATGAACATTATCAGAAGTTATCAGAAGCTAATTATATCAGGAGCTAAATATCATTCAAAAAAAAGCTGATTTAATTTTCCTCTTCAAGCTTATTATTTGTGAAAGTGTGTGTGTGTGTGTGTGTGTGTGTGTGTGTGTGTGTGTGTGAGTGGGTGTGTGTGGGTGTGTGATTAAAAATTTATTTTTAAAAAATTAAAACGGTAAGAGAAAAAAGATTAATTTTATTTTAGAATTGGATCAAATATATTTTAAAACGAATTGAAAAATATGAAAAGATTATATTATTTTTGAAAAGAAATAAAAGGGAAAATCTGCAAGAAGGATATATCAAACAATTCACTAAAATAAAGAGAGAGAGAGAGAGAGAGGGAGAGAGAGATTAGATAAATATATAATAATAGAGATTGGTTGGAAAAAAGACGAAAAGATTTTGTTTGATAAAGCAGCTGTGTAAACGTTAAATGGTAATATTATCCTATACCTGTTAAAGGTAGGATAGAGAAGAGTGCTACTATCGTTAGCTAAAATTATAAATTTTACTTAATAATTCAAAAATTTATAGGAAAGAGAAAGAGAGAGAGAGAGAGTGTGAGAGAAAAATAATAATTTATTTTTTTGTAAAAGAGCAAAAATAATTATTCATTTTATAATTAATGAAAAGTTTTCTTTCTTTCATTCTCTTTTTCTCTTCCACATATATTTCATAATTTTATTTATTTTATTTTTTTCTCTTTTTCTTTTTCATTACTGTCTTTCTTTTTTTTCACTTATGAAATAACGTGGAGGAGAAAAATTTGCATAAAACGAACACGCGTACGAACACGAACACGTACACGCAAACGTATACGATATACACGTTTTAGCTTTAAAAAAATGAGAGGATAAATGTTAACGTTCGTTTCGTTTTGCATTTGTTTCTTGTTTATACGATCCATAAGTGATACTCTGTACAAATGAAATAGTAATAAGGAATAAAGTTTGGTACGATTGATTGTTATTATCATTAAATGATAATTATTATTATTAATACTATTAATAATACCATGATAATAATGACAATTATTATTGTTAACACTATTATCATTACGAAACATTTATAATTATTATTATTATGAAACAAAATAATTTCTGTTAACTTGCATAATTTTGAATAATTCATTATGATTTCGTTTATCACTCAGCAAAATTATATAAGCTTTTAAGTTAAGAACTCATGAAATTTAGATTTTTGCTAATTATCACACAAAGAAGAAATACGTTCACAATGAATATTTTGGAATAGTGATAATGATGTGATAGTGATAATGATAATGATAAATCTCTCGAAAATTGTATAAATTCAAAATGAAAAATTGATGAGATTCTAAAAATCATTATTTTCATTTTATTTATTATATATGCCCAAACAGGTAATTAATTATTCAATATTGTCGTTAAGAAACTAGAAATTGAAATAATAATTTTCTCTCATTTATTTTCCTTATCTATTATCATTATTTTTAAATCATTGTTTCACTATAATAAAACATATTTCAAACAGATTGTAAAAGCTACAATAATCATTATACAATTCAATCTATAAATAAACCTATGAAAAAGAAACTTCAATGATAAAAATGAATTCATAACTTTACGATATGTAAATTAAAAAATTTTATTCATGTCGGATTCTTCAAAAAAAAAATTGGTCATAATGATAAGAAAAAGAAAATGGATTTTGATAATTGATTGATAAAGATGCCGAAAATATCGAACACTGTGATAAGAGAAGAAATTTTTTAATTATTCAATTTAATTAATGAAAAGAATTTTCTGGAAGAATTACTCCAACAAATTTCAATGTTTAATTAAATTACCTTTTTCTGTTTTTCCTAAATTATAATTTCTAATTAATTACAAAATTTTCTTTCTCATTCTTTTTCCAAAATTAAAAATTAGGAAAAGAATTTATTAATATGAGAAAGTTTTAAAAGAGAAGTAAATATTTGAGAAGGACGAATTACTTCAGCAATGTTAATCCAATCTGAGAACATCTGGTCCATTTTGAAATTACCATCAATCGAATGAGAATGAATGAATGAATGATTGAACGGTGAAGAAGGAATGAAGGGAAAAGGAACGAAATGAAATGATACGGTGAGAGGATGGATATATTAGATATGATAGCTTATAATAGGAGAGAAAAAGAGATAAGGGAGAGATGGTTGGATAATTTCAAGCAAAAAAAAAAATGAAGTTTAAGGCTTTTTTTTAAAAATTTTCTTTAAAAATTAAATTTGAAAATAAGAACAGCTGTTTAGCTTATTCCACTCTTTTTACATTTATCAAACTATCAAATATTATAGTGAAAGATTATTTTTTTTGAATTCAAATATATGAAAATTAAATATTCGAATAGTAAAACTTTAATTATAAAATAGAGAAAAAAGGGAAAAATGGAAATGAACGAAAGAAAAATAAATAAAACGTAAGAAAAGAAAAAGAGTTAAACTATATATCACACTATATGTTATATGTTACTATATGTTAAACTATATGTTATTTTAGGATTTCATATATTTTTATAAATAATAGAAGTAAATAATATTCCATCAGAAATAATTAACTTATTTTGAAGCATTCAATAATTGACGGTTTATAAAAAGAGAAATAAAAATGATAAAATTTTTTTCTTTCTTTCTTTGTCTCTTCTTTTGTATTTATTATAAATATGTATGGCTGAAGAAAAGTTCAAGGAATTTTCGGATAAGAGTCTCACGAATAATGATTATAATTGTGATAAAAGATGACGATAATGATGATGGTAATGGTTAATATTATTATTATTATCAACATCAAAGGAATTGTACCAGATGTTGGACTTCGACTAACAATGCTATTGAAAGATATGAAGAGAATTAGTAATATGGTGGAAAAGAAGGGATGGAATGAAAGCTGAAGTATAAAATAGTTTACGATGAAATGAAGAAGAATGGGATTTGATGATGATGATGATGATTATGATTCATTCGGATATTATTTATTTTATCTTATTTCATTTTATTCCATTTTTATTCTATTTTAATCTACTTCTATCCTATTTCTATTCTATTTTATTCTATTTCTATTCCATTTCTATCCTATTTCTATTTTATTTCTATTCTACTCTATTCTATTCTAATTTCATTTCTATATTATCCTATTCTATTCTATTCTATTCTACTCTATTCTATTCTGTTCTATTCTATTCTATTCTATTCTATTCTATTCTATTCTATTCTATTCTATTCTATTCTATTCTATTCTATTCTATTTTATTCTATTTTATTCTATTCTATTTCTATTTCTATTTCTATTTCTATTTCCATTCTATTTTGTTTATCATATTTTGATTTATTTTATCGCAAAATTTCCATATTTCATTCAGTGTTAATTTACTGCTTAATGATGACAACAAAAGATAAGAAAGATAATAGGATAGGATTAATTGAATTAAGGAAAGTTATAATAGAAATGAGAAGAATTGTAAAGAAAGAATGAAAGAGAGAAAAGGGAAGAGAGAGACAGAGAAAGGTGATGAAGGAGTGAGCAATTTTGAACTCACAAAGACAGTTTATAATATTACTTGGAGATCATCGTTTTCTTCTTGAACCCATTAATAAGAGATATCCCTCAATCCCATCTGTTTACCGTTTTAATAAACAAAAGTTGAATAAATAATGTTTGTTTGTTTATCAAAATGGAAACTTGCAATGAAGTATTAATTCAACTATCAATAATTAATGTAATGAATTTCTCATCTTTATTATCTTTTATTTATTGTTTATTTATTTGTTTGTTTTTTTTCCCGCTTTCTTTTGTTTTACTTTTTTTTTAATTTTTTCATAATTTTTAATATTTTCTTTTTCCTTTTATTATATTTTTTCCTTTCTTTTGTTTTCAAAAAATTAATTCTTAAAATTTTTGCAAAAATTTTTGTTGCAAATTTTAGTTTAAAATTGTTTTCGTCTAATTGTTTTTTCCTTTCTTTTAAATCTTTCAAATATAATTAATGTAAAAAATTGCTGAAATTATCACAATTTTACCTTTATAAAATTAATTTAAATTATTATACAAATAGTTTACTTTAATTATTGCATACATTTGAAGATAATAGGCTATCATTCATTCATAATTCATTTATTAACTATCATAAAGTAACTTAAGAATTCATTCATTCATTTATTAACTATCATAAAGTAACATAAGAATTTAAAACGTTCTAAATTTCACATTTCTTCTAAATTTTCTTATCCTAAACTACTCTCTTTAATTTAATTTATTTATCCATTTCATATTATTTGTTTTATTTACTGAATAAAATTAATTAAATTAATTTTTTTTCCTTTAATTACAAATTTTTTTAATTTTAATACCAAATTTTGGTAAAATTTTGAAAATATTTATTTGGTATTTTTGAAAAATATTTCTTTTTAGTTCCAAAATTTAAAATTTCTAATTAATTTTATTTGCAAATGAATTTTATATATTTTAGCTTTAAGCAATAATTTTATTTATAATTTTAATAATTCTTTATATGTAGAAGAAATCGTTCCCAATCTTTTCACTTCGAACTATTTATTACGACTTTATGATAAATTTGCATAAATCTTACTATCCAATTAATAACATTTAATTATCTGTCATTCCTAAAGAGAGAATCTCATCTCTTCTTTTAACTTTTTTCTTTCTCCCTCTCTCTCTCTCTCCTTCTTTCTCCCTCTCACTCTCTTTATCTCTTATCCTTTCATAAAATTATATTAATTGGTTAAAGAAAGAAGAGAAAGCCGATAAATGATCATCGAATCTCAGTGAATTAAGGATACGAGAAATGAAAACGATATATTCGATGAATTATTACCCTTTATAAATTAGCCCTAAACCTAAGGCTAATAACTCTAAATGGCTGAAAGGCCTGAAAGGATATGGGACATATTGCAATGCTAATCGAACAAAACTAATTATATTTTTGAATAACTAAAGAGTGGAAAAGAGAGAGAGAAAGAGAAAGAGAAATATGAAAAGGAATGAAATGATTGGATGGTTTTAAAAGATGAAAAGGAAAATTGACATGAAGTGTTAAAGCTACCGTTGTTACCACCATAGTTTTGAAAAGCAATTTATATTTATAAATAAATATAAATGATTCATTTCATTATCCTTTCCTCCCCTCCTTCCTTCCTTCTTTCCTTCTCTCAATCATTCTTCATCCTCTCATTCCTTCTTTCTTTTCCTCTTTCATTCTTTTAAATAAATTAAATGGTAAAGATTTCCTTAATTATTTTATATTCTAATTTATTTAATTAGCTAATTTTATTACTTTTTATACAAACATTACACATTTCATCCAATTTCAATGCAACAATATATCGTAGGATTTGTTTAATTAGTTGAATTAAATGAAATGAAATTCAATTCATTGAAATAATAAATTAAAATTTATTGAAATTAAAATATTCCTATAATTTTCCTCATTTGTATTTTCTAAAATTTATATTATTTGTGTGATATGATATCAATTTGATATCATTTTTAGTACTCTTTTCGTTTGATATCATTTTTAGGATTTTTTCTGCATTTTTCTGCATCTTTCTCCATATTCGCTGATTATGCCACTTACATTGAGAGATATGTTATCACCTTAAATGGTATCAAATTAAATCAATTAAAATTTATGAAAACAATTTAAACAAATTATATTATATTTATTTATCAGTTCAAAGCAAACAAACTTTAGCTATCTTTATAATTTAACATTTTTGTAAGATTTGTTAAAAATTGGAGGAAAATAACGAAACATTTTAAATAATTTTTAAAGTAAATTTGCATACTTTTGAACTTTCCGAATATTTTAAATGCTTTTTAGCTATTTGAATAAAAAATATGGAAAATTGATTGCATGAAACGATAATTTGTATTACAGGTTTTTTTCAGATATTATAATTTATATCTTTAGTTAATTTTCTCATTCGATTTTACATCTTTATAAAAATACTCTTTCCTATTATTATCAGTACTGATAACAATAGTAATAATAATAATGATAATAATAATAATTATTATTAATAATAATGAGTTATTTGTATAGAAATGATTCCAATAAAACTGAATTATTCATTTATTGTTTCCATAACAATTGCACGTAAATATTATTTTTATTAAAGAAAAAATTGATTTTGTTCTAATTTAATTATTTCATTATTCCATATATAAATTAATTTTAATTCGATGAAAAATTTAGCTATGAAATCTCAAAATTGAAATGGACAATTTGGAATGGCTTAAAATGAAAGAATGAAAAAGGAAAAAGAGTATGAAAAAGCATGAAAAAAAAGGAAGAAGCGATAATTTGAATAAAAATGGGAATTGAAAGGATGGATGGATTAATGGGTAAGAATTTGAAAAGACCCTCTTATCGGGTAAGTCATTTTACCCGACCAGATGTTCCTCCTTCAATTCCTTCCTTCCTTCCTACCCTTCCTTCCTTCCTTCTTTCCTTCCTTCCTTCCTCCATTTCCTCTTTTTTTAAAATGAAAAAAATGAAGTATATAAAATGAAGAAAAAGAAAACGGAAGAAGATAAGATTTCAATCTCTTCCACTTTTCTTTCTTCACCTTTCTCCCCCTCTCTCTCCCCTTCTCTCTCTCTCTCTCTCTCTTAATTACTTGTTAAAAAAATTAATTTGAAATTATAATTACTTTTCTTTGTTTCTTTTTTGAAATTTAAAAAAATATGATTATTGTCTATTATTTCCTTTTTTTGCAAAAATTTATAGTAAAATATATGCATTATATATTAATTTATATGAATATTTTATTGATAATTTTTATTAATTATAAAATTTAATAATAATAAATTGTAAAAAAATAGTATTTCATATTAGGTTAAATAATTTTAATAATTTAAAATAAGCCTTTAAGAATTGTTTAAGCAAATTGGTTGGGATTTATTTGAATGATTGCAATTAGTTTTTTCTAATTATAAAACAAGAAATAAGACATTATGTGGAAGAGAAATAAAACATGATGTAGAAGAAATTTAAAATTCAATAAGTTGCCTAAACCTTTTCAATTCTTATAGATTTAATTGGTTAATTAATTTGTTTCAAAAATAATCAATTATTGTTTAACAATTTTTAAAATAAAAGCATTTTCTAATTTCAAAAATTACTTAATTTGCGATGGAAATATTATTTTCCATTTCTTGGATGACCTTTCACCTACCGTATTTCTCTCTACTTCTATATTAATTTGTAATTTAATATTATTGGTAATGATTTGAAGTATACCTTTTTTTTCTCACTTTATTATTAATTAGCAAAATTATGCTAAATTACCATAATGACTGTTATTGAAAGTTAAATTAAATTAAATTCATTTATTGAATTTCAATTATTAAAAATTTTTTTAAAATTAATTTAATTCTCAAGAGAAGTTACAATGAAAAGAGAAAAACAATAATAATAATTATTATTAGAAAAGATGAAATATTGCATAATGATAGCTTTCTCTACTCATCACCTTCTCATCTTTTTTTAATTAATAAATTAATTAAGAATAAATAAATAAATGCAATTAATAGAAGAGAGGGAAAAATAAGAGAGGGAGATTTGATAAAGGTGGAAGAGTGAATATCGATGATGACCTATCTATTGACCAAAAAAAAGGGAATGAATTCTATTTGGTTTTACCGTCATATATTCTCCGCAGGTGTTCATATATTGCATATTTCTCTGAGTAATAATAAAACAAATGAAGAGATCATTACAAATAAATAATATATCTCTCTGTAGAGAAAGAGAAAGAGAGGAAGAGTAATAGAGTATGATGAATGAGTGAATGATTTATGATGATTGAGAAGAAAGAGAAAAAGGGAAACATATATTGAATATAAATAAAATTTGCATAGCGTGATATTAATTGATACAAATGAATGAAAGGGAAAAAAACGAAGTAAATGAAAACAGAAAAAAATACAGGTAAATTACAACAGGTAAAATCTATTATTTGTGATAATAAATACGAAGTACATGAGATTATCGATAATTTTAATTAAATACTTAAAAGTTTCTTTTGCCTCAAACTCATTGATTTTGTAATTTGTAAAATAAAATGGATAACTTATGCTATTGTTTTCATTTTATTTCTTTGTTTTTCAAAAAGTATAGAAATTGATAAGAAATCAATTTATCAAAAAGTATAGAAATTGATAAGAAATTAATTTTAGAAATATTTTAATTTATCTTTTTCTCTCATAAAAATTCATTCTATTTTTCTCTTCATAAAATGAGAATTGGTCCAATGAAATTAGCATAAGAGGAACAATAAAATTTAAACGATAATTTCTAATTGCAAATGTAAACTTCGATTTCATTTAGTTTATATACTAAAACATTTATGAAATTTTACACAAAACTCTCGTGCGTTCGATTCTAAAAACAGTACTTAATTTTCGAAGTATATTTAATCGAAATTAAAAAATCTTCGAACTCTAAAATTTCGATGGAATATATATATATATATTTCCATATTTGTTACCAGGATTAATTCTGGCTGACATTTTAGCATATCTTAATTGATCAATTAATTATGATTATTAATAAGGTTATAAAGTGGATCGTAAATTATAAATTTAATTGATTATCTTTAAATTTTTTCAATTCTATTCTATCTTATACATAGTATAAAATTATTGAAATATTAATAATGGTAAACCTGAAATCTAAATGATATTTTGGTAAGGATAAAAGCAAAACAAGAAACTGTCCAACAAAATATATTCCGGATATGCTATATTTTTTTGAACCGAAATATAAAAGACTAAATAACATTTAGAATGCCATATGACAGCTTTTCACACTCTTTCTCCTCCTTCCCTCAATTTCAAAACTTTTTCCTTCGCCTAACAACACATATATATCATTAGTTATTCAATTAAATGTTACCGTATCCCTTTTTCCCTTTCTCTTCTCTTTCTCTTTCTCTTTCTCTCCTTCTCTCTCTCTCTATCTCTTTATCTTTATTCTTCCTTTAAAATAATACAACACTAATACTAATAATCATCCGTTACCATTAATTTCTCTCTCATATCCACCAAAACATGCTATAATAGAAGTTTAAAGTTGTAAAAAGCTGTAAATTATCCTCTCCTTCTCTCTCTTTCCTTTTACTTTCTTCTTATTTTTCTTCCTTCTCCCATCTTTTCTCCACCATTCAATTTCTCTTTTTATTTCATCTCTAATGCTATACTATTATTCATTCTTCTTTCTCTATTTTTTTCTTTTCATTTATATGAGACATATTTTTCTTACTTTCAAATAAATTCATTTCTATCAAATAATTTCATGGATTTTAATAAAATTGAGTGCGAAGAGAAAGAGAGACTTGAAGGAGCGGGAAGCGGGGAAAGCAAGAAGAAAATCGCGGGAAGCGGGTAAAAGCAGGAAAAAAAATCATGGGAAGCAAGGAAAGCAAGAAGAAAATCACGGGAGGCGAGGAAAGCAGGAAAGAAATCACGGGAAGCGGGGAAAAGCAAGAAGAAAATCGCGGGAAGCGGGGAAAGCAGGAAAAAAACGGAAAAGCCAACGGTTTCGAAAATTTTTCACTAATATAAATGAATTTGCAAAATGATATAAAGTAAATTAAATATGCAAAAAAAAAGGTAACAAAAAGAAAATTAGATTGCAAAAATAGTTTCCAATAGATGACAGCCATAAAAGGATGATGTCATGGGAATTAAATTGATAAAATTATATTAAACCAATGAAATTGACAAATTTTCAATTAATTATCTTTTTTCCTTTATTTTTATTTTCCTTTCTAACTGATAATAAAAAGTAATATAATAAATGAAATGTTTTATTATTTAAATTGGCATTTCGAGTGAATTAAATAGGTTAGACTTGTAGAAAAACATTTTCAGATAGGATAACAGAAAGCTGAATAATAATTATAAATTCAATCTTGTATCTCATTATCCTGCTTATCGGTATTTAGTTTTGGGGATTTGCTCCAAGTAATGGCAATAAAATAAAATCGATCAATTATTATTAAGTAAAACAATAGTTATTGTATGCGAGATATTGTTAAATATTTGATCCGATAAAAAAAAAGGAGGAAATCTTGATTACTGCTACGATACGATTGCATATCGCGGATATATGATCATATACATCAAGTTATTTTAAAGCAAGCTCATTACTTTTTAATTTCTAATTACAATTATCATTAATTTGAATTGTTTAATTAATTTATATTGGAATTAATATTGTTTCCAATTTTTTTTTTCAATTTACATCCAATTTAAAAACATCGCAATCGTATCAGATTTATTTTCCATATTCTAAAATTTAAAACATTTCATAATTTTAAAACAATTATAAATTTTAATTTCTTAATTAAAAATATCTTAGTTAAATTTAAAATTTCAATTTTCTTTTAATTAATAATTGAGAAAGATTCTTTTTTAATTACGCATTTATAAAACAAAGAAAACATTTTCTTTTTTTGTTCCTTCCTAAATAACTAAATAAAAGAAGAAAGAAAATTAAGACGAAAGAAAAAGAAGGATGTGAATAGAATGAGTGATTGGAAAAGGACGATAAGAAGGGCATGAAACTCAATTTGCATGATACAGTTGAAGCGTGTCAATCCGGTTCAATCGCATGCCAAATAAGGGTATGCGGGGAAGGCGGGGAACGAAGAAAGGTATCAAAGAAGGTGAAGATGAGTGTAGTAGCATTTCAATTCAAAATTGAAACAACAAAGGCAAAAAAGGGGATGAACTACAACTATTACTACTACTACTACTATTGCTACTGAAGAGCAATATATACCAAACAGTGGGTGGTGATAGTGGTAGTAGTAGTAGTGGTGGTAATGTTGTCCTATGAAAAAATTCGTATTACTTTGGCGCCTTCATTAAAATTTCAAAATTTAATACTAAAATCTTTCAATCATTTATAAAATTGATATTACGGAATATTTTTTAATAATTGAAAATTTTGAGCAGCTTTCTTTTTTTAATTATTTTTCTTTTGTTTTTAGAATATCTGAGATTCATGTTTTTAAAGCATTCTTCCAGATTTCATGTTTTCGGAATATTCGAGATTTTTGATTTCATTGTTTCCAGAACGGGATTCGAGGTTGCCTGCAAATTTTGTATTTTCATAATTTTTGAAGGAAATCAAAAATTTTTTGCAGTTCAAAGATTTTTTTATAATTTCTATAGTATCTGAAATATTCGAAATATTATTATTTCATTTTCTTCCTCCTCCTTTTTTCTCTTCTTGTTTTCAGTTTCCTGAATATTTCCGGAATAGCTCTTTTCATGTTACTATCGTATCTTTTCCGTAACATATGACTATCGCGCATTGATTACTTAAATAATTTTTGTAACTTTTGACTTTTCCAAAAACGGAAAACAGATGGATTTGCATCATTAGTGATTCGGTTTGTTTCAAATCTAAATTATTCATTTTTTCTAAATTCAACAAAAATTTTTTCTGAATTTAAATGAAATTTAAATTGCTTTAATAAAATGTTTGAAAATCGATTTCAATTTCAGTATGAAATCGATGAAACTTTATTTTATATATTATAATGATTTCAACAAATATTACTGAATAGAAGCAATGTCGCCATCCTTAACTTTTTTTGCAATCCTCAAAACGTTTTCATTTTCAGGTTATGATTTCCAATGTTAATTTCAATTTTTGAATTACATAAAAATTTACCATAGTTAGCCTTTCGGTTATAATAAAAAGAAGTGTTATTTGTTTTCTGAAATTAACGTTTGGCTTATTTTCCCACTTTTTTAATAAAAAGTTTTTTTTTTAGCAAAAATTGATTTTATACAAACTCAAACAATTTTCAAATATTAAAAATCAGAAGGGAGAAAACCGTCCAATTGATAAGAAGTGAGTTGGAGAGATTATCCTGAAACGAATTCGAACTTAGATTCGGATCCAGAAAACAGCTTATATCTAAAAATTAAGGCGCAATAGACTGTACCCATTCATTAGCACAGCAAAAATCTAACATTCAATGAATAATTTGAAATGCGATTAAATCCTTTAATGATACTGCAAAATGATGCTATCTATCATTGATAACCCTGAAGTCTTTGCTAATAAAAGACATATTCTAATCATGATTATCCTGAAGTCTGTTTTGATGATCCGGAAAGATTTCGGATCATCAAAACTACGATACGATTCTCTCTCTTTTGCTGCATCACAATGATAGAATTTCAAAATTAATGAATTATTGTCGAAACGTTGTCTTCCTGACAACCATAACAAAGAATTCAATTTATAAATATGCAAAAAATAAATTCCAATTTTTCATAAATAAAAAAAAAGACAGAAAAATTAGTAATAAAATTTTAAATAAAAATATTTAAATTTTATGAAATAATTTTTTGCGAATTATTTTGCTAAAATTTTTGAAGAAAATTTATTTCATTCCAAAAATCATAAATATGCCATTTCGAAAAATTTTATTTAACACAATGATTTAATACATAACAATGCATATATATATATATATATATATACAGGATATATCGGGGGAAAGAAAAATGTCTGGTAAAGAATCAATTTCGAATGACAATAAAGAAGAGAAATCTTAAAAGAAGAAAAGACAAGAGAGAAGAAGAGGAGGGAGAGGGGGGTTAAAACCTTATGGACCGTTAACTTGGTTAATAACGGGGTTCATTCCTTATTACTTCCTCATCTTTTTTTTTCCTCCTTCCTGCCACCCTTCTCCCCCGCCCCCTGTCGGGTTTTCCTATTTGTCGGTTTTACATCAAAGGAAGCAAAATGTAAAAAAATGGGCTTTTTGTGTTTTTTCCTTTTTGTTCTACTTTTTTGATTTCTGTCTATTTTAAATATTGAATGAATGAATGAATGGGAAGTAATATGAAAGAGAATTTTGAAAATTATCAATGATAACATCAGTGATAATATCAGAAAGGTAAAAAAAAATGATTTAATGGTAAAACAAAATTTGTTCAGTTTTTATTTTAAATTTAATTTCAAATTCATTGTTTCTTATTTTTCATGTCATTTAAAAAAATAAATTAAATCTTTTCTTTTGTCTTATACCATAAATTACTCGCTTCCATTGGAATTGAAATGAAATTTATATAAGTGAATTTAAATTGAAATTACAGTTTGTTGAAATTTAATCGAACTGAAATTAATTTGGCATAAATTCCTAAAAAATTCATGAGAATGTATTTTTGCAAAAAAGAAACAGATTATTTGAAATTATAAGTATTTTAAGTTGAAATGTAAAATTACAAAATGTTGTTTTTAGTACGAAATAATAAATCTTTACTAATTATCGTAAAACAAATGGAATGGATTCGATGAAAAGAAAATCAAAGAAATAATTTGCTAATAAAATTCGAACTGTTCTTTTACTTATAATTTCTTTTAAATAATTTAAATTCTCTTTCTTATTCTCTCTCTCTTTTTCGTTTATCAAATAAAACGAAATCATTGTGATCGTTGGAATGTGTAAAATTCGTTGAATACAACATATTAGCTTATTTTTTCAATAGTTGACAATAGTGATATATGTATTAGTGAATTATATGTGAATGGAAATGATCACGTTTAAATAAAATTTGGAAAAAAATAGGTCACGTATATCACGTGGAAATTCATTTTTCATAAATGGTGACATTTTGATGAGCAATAAAAGATCACGTGAGTGGAAATGATCGTTCACGTTTGGTTAAAAGAATTTGTGGAAAGTTAATCATATACGTTACGGGAATTTTCGTTTGTCCTTATAACAACGTAAACTTACGTGTAATCATAGGATACGTGTGATATAACAAAAATTTCATTTATATATGAAATGAATATGATCATAGTGAAATAATATTAAATAATCATAATCATAATCACGTGCGGTGATAAGCAATTACAATTAAATTATTGATATCTAATAATGTTGAATAAAAACAAAAAATTTACATTACTAATCTGAATTCAATGATCTAAATTTAAACTTATTCATTTTAAATTTCAATTCTTTTCTCACTTTGCTATTTACAAAATGCATATTATGTAAGCAATGTAAATAAGGAAAAAACTGAATAAAGAGAGGAGAGAGACAGAGAAAAAAAAGAAGAGCGTTTTAATTTGCATATAATGTAATTTAAATTAAATGTTATCAAATGTCAACAATAATTTGCCAAGACTGAAACATTGGTGATAGGGTTAGTGATGAATGAATAAATGAACGAATGAAAAGATAAAAGAGAGAAGATAAGATATATAATGAGTGCATAAATGATAAGTGAAATTTTGTTGAATGATATGATTGAATGATACGAGATAGAATGATATGATTAAATGATATGAGATAGAATTATCTCAAAAATGTTAAACTTATCAGATAATACAATTATCACTTTGACAAGTAATTTATGAAAGATTACTGTTTTATTTCTACTCGATGAAGATTACCGACAAAATAAATCCTGAGTGTTCTTTGTGGTCAAACTTTCATATAATTGGATATTAGCATAACTTAATCTATCACATTGTTTAGCATAACTTCTTAATCTATCACATGGTACTATGGTATAGCATATTAGAAGGGATACTAAGCTCAATTTCATCCCTTTTTTCGATATAACGTTTCATTCTCTTGAATGTTTGCATTTTAAATAAAATTTGAGAAGAAACTGATAACTGGTTAAGAAGGCTTGATAGGCTCAGTATGATCACACTTCATATATTATCATTCATTAGTAACATTCTAATCATAGCAATTTAAAAAACCAACTACTTTTCGGGTAATGCTTACACACGGTTAAATAACTATAATATATATGTATCGCCAGAATTATTTGCTGCAAATAATTTTTTTTAATTTTAATATATCAAAGAGAGAAACTTAAAATCAGATTGAATAGAGCATGTAGTAGGAAGCAGCAGTATTGACAGGATAATTTTCCGACTCTTTATCGATTTCAGATATCCTATGAATACAAAATCTATGCATTTTGAACTTCAATAGATTTATTCACACAATACGATGATAAATGGTTTTGAATCCCTAATTAATTATATACATCTATATATATATATAAACAGGGAAAAAAAACGGATGCATCGGCCGGGAATCGAACCCGGGCCGCCCGCGTGGCAGGCGAGCATTCTACCACTGAACCACCGATGCTACACAATCATACTTCCCCGCATTTTACTAAAATTGAGCTTTTTCAAATTTATCAAAAACCCAGCTGCAAAGGCTTTTGCACTAAAAAGTTATTGAACCGAAACGATCACGTGCAGTTCACGCAACTTAACCTATCGCCTCTTCCACTCATTATGCATCACAAAATTAATGCTAAAGTATTTGACTAATTTCATCGCTTATGAGGTTATATAACTCTTTTTGGAACAAACATATTTCGTCTGTTTTTCATTTGCATTGTTGCCATTGTGGAAATTTCAACAAAGCGAATTGCGCATGTAAAATTTAGATATTTCCGTTAAGCATAATGCTACCAATGCTTCTGATTCCTATCAAATGAAATAACATAATGCCGTTTTCAATAACTTATACAAAATTTCTTTTTAGATTCAAAAAATTAGCGATCCAACAACCTTCTGTCCCAGCTTTTTAAAAGATGAAACTGATAATGGAAGAAGCTATCGACTAACTATTATATATTTCAGTTTGTTTGCTCGGATCACTTTCTTTTCTTTTGTCTGTTTGTAATTTAACTTCCTTCTTCCCTCTTAAATATAATAAAATATATGATTTGAAAACTCTACGTTAAAAATTAATATAATGTGGAACAAACATAGAGTTTGGTAAACTCTTTCGTCAACAATATTGCATTATTATAAACATCTAAGTGGGAATCAATCAATCTTTGAAAATTTACCTTTTTAAGTTCAACTGAATTAAATGAGCAAGAGAATGAGATATGAAACAAACATACAACTAAAGTAGTAATTGATTTGAAAATAACCGTGAAAATACATCACAATAAAGCCATATATTACAAGAAAAAGAGTTTGCGACAGTCATAATAACGATGATGATATTATGCAAAAGAAGGCATATCGTTTTATTGGTTTAAAAGGTTTAAAAGAGGAATAGATATTGGTTTAAAAGAGAAATAGGGAAACCAGCGAAATTCTTTCGAATCCAATAAACTAGTACACATTTAGTAGACGAACGATATTAGGCTCACCAATTTGGAATTTTCAAAAATTTCAATTCCTACAAACAAATTTACAATATAAATGCAACTGACCCTTCAAATATTCCTCGATATTTGTCGCATTCGAACATTTTTTTACTAAGATCATTTATGATATTCAATATCTTCATTGCTAACATCATGCAACTGCATAATTGAATCATTTCATTTCATCGGATAATTCATGAGAAATTTGAGCATTTTTAGAATAACAGGAAGAAACATAGGGCAGAAAGGAACAATTTAGCTGTTACTCTGATAGATAAAATTCATCCATGTTTAGAAAAGGAAGTTCACCATGATATCTTTTATCCTCCTTGCCAACCCGGTTTTTTTCATCAATCCCACCGTCTATGCTTTTATTGTAAGTTAAGTGATATTGATGATCAATTAACTATTTTGATGAGCTGAGACACAAACGACAGCAGTAATAATAGAGATACAATTTTGAACAGTGATTGAAAGCTCATAAGAAAGTATTATACAATTTTCCTAAATAATCGAAGTCTTTCATATAATGGCAGATTCAAAGACTAATGATGAAAGAACTATTGGAAATTTTCTTTCAATAAAAAGAAAAAAGATACTGATGTACTTTTCAAATCAGTTAATGCCTAACTTAAATGCATTATGCACTAACGATAAAATTTTAAGGAAAACAAAACCTATATATTTAAGAGAATTTAGTGAATATAACAAAAAACGAAAAAAACGGATCTATATGAATTAAAAGTAAACGCTTTAAATTTACAATTCAATCTAAAATGAATTCGAGATCCATATCAACTATAATCTGAGATCCATTATATCTTTTTTTCTTAAGACCACTTTTCTCATCTATCAAAAAAATGATATATAAATAAATCTTAAAAATTAAAAATATCGAAAGGCAACGATTGGAATAAAGGAAGATGAATCGTCCAATTCGAAGAACTTTCAAGTTCCGCTACTGTCATCACTTGTACACTCGACCAAGGGAAAATGCTTCGGCTCCCACTAAATTGAAATTGCCAGAAAGCTATCAAATTCACTGTGTAAAACAATTAGGGTAATGAAACATCATCATTTTCAATTACCAAAGAACTGCTACTGAATCTGGAAGTGGGCTATTCACATCGAAAATCTCCAAGCCAAATTTAAATCAAGTCCTATACAAGAGTACGATGAATAATTCGTCCACAAATTAATTTTTTTTAGTTACTGGCATCGGCGAGTCAGCCGTTCAACTCTAGAAATTAAGTTTCAGTGAATCGCAAATTTCACTACTGGTTCCAAATGACTATTTTAGCACATTTTGTTTGGCTTGTCCGAAACTCCTGGAACATATTTCTAGTCGTATTTCCATCCGCATTCTCAAACTGTTCTCAACGTTATTTAATCTGACGATTTTTTCTAGGGAGTAGTTGCAATTACTTGAAACTATGTACGAACCTTTAAATTATCTTCGTCGATCCAAATGCGTTTTGTGTCATTTTCTGCTTTTGCCCAATGTGATTGTACGAGATCCTTATTGATAATGAAGGACTTTCTAGAAAAACAATATGTAGTGCTCTACAACAACGAGCTCATATAATAAACCCAGATAAAATATGATCAAATTCAATGAATCCATTAGATATTTGTGTTTATTTAGCAATACATATTATTTATTCACGTCTGTGGAGTTTTGTACTCCCCATAACCAATCAGTATTTGAAAAGAATATATGAATAAAATAAATATGTGACAAAACAATGCAAATATAAGTAAATAAACGGAAACTAAGTATATAAGCAGAAAAATATGTAAATAAGCAGAAACTTAAGGTGAAGTACCGCCAATAACTATAGAATCACGTACATTTCTCCCTTTTGATCGAAGTGAAACATATTTAGATCTTTCATCGTCTGCAAAATATCTTCTACTGAAACGCCCGTGGTTTTCGCAATATCTAAAAAAATATTTTCATACAAACATTTAAAAGTTGCTAAAATTCTCTATATATAGGAAAATAATAGAGATGATGCTTTATCTTTGTACTAAAAACAAATGAGAGTCGAGAAAACACACAGCGCTCACCTGCAAGTGTCAGAACTGTAGAAGAAGCAGAGCTTGGTCTTTTGAAATATTCAAGTACAATACTACGCCAGTAGCTTTTGTAAGCTAAATTACCCATGTCAGAGAGTGGCCGCTCCGGTGTTCCCGTGGTTCCTTCTCGGCGAGACAAAAGAAAACCTGAAGGAATAATGAAACAAATCAGAAATTAATAGTAGTAATTAAACTTACTAGAAACTATTAATAAAAAACTGACCCTTGACTTGAGAATTTTATACTATTTGAGCCCAAAAATAAATAGGATATATGAAAAGTTGATAGATAGAAATTCCAGACCAAAATTTAGCAAAAAAACCAAAACTTACTGAAATCGATCAAAAAACGTCCGTAACCTTTGTTCCGATATGATGGTAGAGTAAGTATGCAAGAAAGATTATTTTCTAAGCTGCACTTCTGCTGAAAAAATCCTACTTTTAAAACATCTAACGGACCTGCAGAACATGCCGAACACCAAGCTTAGAGTCCATCAAAATCCATAAAATACTAAAATCATGTATATATGCTGTGAAACATTAGACATTATTTGAAAAATAAAACTTTACTCCGTTATTAAATAGAACTTCTACAAGCATTCGTATATAATGATTTTGAAATCGAAATAATAAACCAAGAAAAATCCAATCAACCTTTAACATCAGCATCTCCTAACCTTGCTAAAATAACCTGCTAGATGGCAACCGGTTGAATTCCACACAGTTAAAACATAAAAGAGAAATGGTTCAACATCATAAAATAACGTTTTATGATCGATGAAAAGTTTGGCTAAGAGGCATAAATTTTGACTGTAGCCTTTGGCAATATTTCCATCAACCTGAAATCAAAAAATTTATATAGATATGAAATTGAAAAAGAGGATGACAGTCAGCCATTACAAATTATTTGCTCGGTTTTTTTCTTAATTAGACATTAGCCAGGTTCATTTTGTCGGCTAACATCTGGCGGTATCAGCGTAAACTACAATCACTACTGTTCCAAACTGCGATAAGTATTCCCTGTTTTGGACGGGTTGAAAAAATTTACTTCGAATAATGAAATATCGTCTTGACGAAAGATTTCATCGCCAGGTGGAAAATTCATCCAGCATTTACTCTGCAATTTTCAATAAAATATATTCATAAGATGAACGAAAACCGAAATGTGAGATAAAAATACTCGACACTGTGGCATTGCATTGAGCTAAATATTAACATGATAACAAATAAAAAAGTCTATGTTAATTAGTTTAATTAATTCAAATTAAATCATGAATTCAATAGCAGAAAAAAAAAACAAACAACTAACTGCATGTCTTTCCAGTGTCTCTTCGCTTTCCTTGAAATCCAAGCACTTTTCACACACGTAAATGTGCCCCTTCCTAACAAGCTCTAATGGTAACGGTGAGGTATACGGTGGTTCTAGTTCAAAATCACCAATTGTTATTGTGTGTATCCGTGGAAGAACTAATAATTCGTGAGATAAATCCTAAAAATAGAAATAATTAATCAATTAATATGGGAACCATTTTGGATTACTTCTCCTCGCAATTACTTCGCCTTTTCCAAACTTTCGCAAAATCTAACTATGGACAGCATAATTAATGAATGCATAAAAAGAGATGGTCCGAAAGTAATAAAGTAACCCTTGCACAGTTTAGCGCAAAATTAAAAAATCGGTATTCCTACTGAATATATCAGTTAAACTTCATATATGAAACTTACAGAACTTGTAGCCTTGTGAGATTCTTTGTGTACCCGTTTCTTCCTCGGACTTTTCACACACTGGACACGCTCGCCTTCTAAATAAGCGTGAGTTTTGCATGATCCCATCTTTAACGGACTCCCATTTTCCTGCAACTATTTCAATTACTTGTATCAAATCACAGAACTGAATCTGATTTAGTTTAATTTCAAACGAAATGAATGGGAGAATCGCAAAAACAATTCAAAAACAACTGCATAAAAATTGCTCATGAGATGTTTCAAAAGTTAAGCGAATTCACCAAGCTTGATGAAGTGCAAGCACTCAAATCATATCTTGATGAACTATCAGGTGTACTTCCAGTTACAGGCAACGAAGCTTCGGTATCGCCTGGCGGTGACTTAGCAACTAGTGGTACACCATCCAACAAGTCACCGGATTCAACGAAGGCTGTTTTTTCGGTTCTGTTACCCTGAAATGTGAGTAGAAAATGTAATGTGAGTAGAAAATGTGATTCTAAATGTGAGTAGAAAATCACAAACGAAAATAAAAATCAAAAAAAATATGAGTAAAAGTCTCAAATGAAATTCAAATAACTGTTTAAATTGTTCAAATAACTATTTCAAGATCCAGCACAAAGAAAAAATTTTATACAATTTTCGATTAAGATGAAAGAAAATCGGAACACAATTTACCACTTTACTTTCGTTTTTGTTGCAAGTTGTATCAGTGGTTGCAAAATGCCTGAAAATAAAAGGGGAGGATACAAATTATAATAAAGGATTTATCACAGCAAGTTTATCGTTACTATTGGATTATCTGTAAGAACGAGAGGATTCCTCTCGCCTTTAATGCTGGTAATGATAATGTTGAGAGGTTTTTCAAAATAATTAGAATTGGGAAAGAACAGAAAAAATATCTTGAAAGACCACAAATAACATTCATAATTCAAACTTTTTGTTGATCAAAGTGCCCCGTTTTCTACCAATATATCTCGATATGCTTACTCATCCATTGTTTCTGATGCATTAACGGAAGAACGCTTTCGAATTTTCAATGATTTGTGAAGTGACAGTGGACATGCTTCAAATGAATTCATCAACTCTGCTTCACAACTTGTTCCATCTAACGACGAACTGGTGCCTAACATCTGCAAAAATGAAATCAATTCGATGCCACATATTCGATTACTACTTAAATTCCACAAAATTTTTGGCTAGAGCGTTTTATTTAATAATACCATATGCCACGTAATGTATTAAATCTCATAAATTTCCCGACAGAACTGCTTGGTTAAGCGAATAATACTACTGATCAATTTAATTACATAGTGATCTGAACTTTTGATCTTAGTTAATCAATATCGGACATTATTGAATTATTTGAACTTTCTGCTTTATATTTCTGATTTATACTCTTCTAAACCAAAAGAGAAGAATGATTCTTCCGATTGTAATGATTTACTTATCGTTTCTAACAAAAAAAAAAATTCATAGTTCAAGAAATAAATCAACGCCACTGTAAGGTGTAGATCATCTTTACATGATACTGCATGAACTAGCCATAATATTCAGCTTTGATGTACGTTCGGAGAGAGCATAATCTATCTTTTTTATATTCCTATAACTCTTTTTCTTTACATCATGCCAATCTTTTTATAGACTTATAAAACAAGAAACCTTATCGTCGGAAACTTTATGTGACTCATCATCGGATTCATGATAAGAATTGCATGATTTCCAAAATTGATCAAGCGTTGTCTGCCTTCTGTTATATAATTTGAACTTTTTTTTCATTAACTATATTTTTGCCTTTCTCAGATTTTTCCGTCCCTTAAAACTTCACATTTTCACGTCGTTCTAACATTAAATGAATTTTAAATCGAGAAACAAAAAAAATTAAATTTTATATCAAATCATAAGAATACAAAAAACAACCGTATATGTGCGAATAAGAATACGACCAGGAAATGAATATGTCACTCACAACAATAAAGTTTTACAGAAATTAAAACAAGAATGATATAAGAACACCTATATATACATATATATGCGGCATCCCAACTAACACTTCCCATATTCAGACCATCTGCAACACCATTCTTACATTTCTATTTATGGGATCGTTATGAAAATTCGTCTATTTTATCTTATGATTATTGCTAGAAATGTACAAGAGTTAAAGGTTATGCTCTGCTTGATGATTCAAATTATTTATGAAATTTTGCAGAAGTAAATTTAAGTCTGAAAACGAACTCTAATTCATACATTAATAGAGGTCTGAAAATATACGCAAGGTAATGTTGCAGATCAGTTAGACAATGATGATAATAATAAATTGCTTGTGATCTGATAAAGCAAAAATTTCCTCTCATCCGGCAAAACAGGAATATGAGAAGATCGTTCGGCGATATTGTTCCTTTTTACGGCTCTTCTTTTCTATATATAATTCAGTTTTGTATTTTCATTTAATTCCTATATGATACGATAATTTATATTTCTTTCACTTTAAAACTATGTTAAATAATAGACTTCTGTTATTATAAATTCATTTATAAAATTTACAGAATTCTTTCATTCATTTATAAATTTTATGTTTTATTTTTTGAATTTGTATTAACAGAAGTTAAAATTTAATTTGGAAATATTCTTTTTCTTCTCGGAAAAAATTAATTAATGCAATAATTGTAAATGTATTAAATTTAATATTAATTTAATATTGCCGACCAGTTTTGTATATTCATTTAATTCCTACACAATACGATAATTTGTTTTTCTTTAAAAACAAAAGTAAAAATTTGCATATTTTCTTTTAATAGAGCATCATTGATATACGAGGTCAGCGTGTCATCCAAAATAATGCGCGGATTCCTTTATGTGACATGACCTTTTTCTTTCTCTTGCATGCAGATGAATTTTTATCTAATTTAAACTGATTTTCGATATTTGATCGTCTATTTTTTCTCTTCGATAAGTTTTTTTTTCTCTTTCATTTTTCTGTTAATTAATTGTTTTAATTCATTTTGTTAATTACAAATTTGATTTTAATTAGTAATTTCTTCATAAAGAATGAATTTTTAAATTAATTTTCAAAAAACTTTAAATATTCGCTTGTTCGCAATGCATAGTTTTATAATTTATTTATTTTTTACTTCATTAATTTTTCCTTTTTTCTTTTGATATTGTTTTTTTTAATATATGAATTGTTAAGTTTGATATGTAATCAATCCTGGAAAGATATTATGCAAATTATCTATTGATATTATTCTTTGTCCTTTTTCTTGTTTTTTTTTAACTTTTCAATTATTTGGATATTAATAGTATGGATGGTTATACCGGAATGATTCAGTTCCGGAAAAAGTTACATAACAGGAAAACAATGATAAGACATTCTATAGCATTGCGGTCTTTCTTTTTATGATCTTATGTGAAATTTGTATCCGTTTGTTACGGAATGTTAGTATGCATTTTTCCCTGCTATTCTTTAATGAATACATTTTGCTCTCTTAATTATTATAAATGAAAGAGAATGGGTACATATACTATAGCCTTTGGAGCTGTTCCCTTACTACTAACTAGTTCCAAGTTCAATATAGTTACTACATCATCGTATTTCCGGTTAATATATCAATAATGTTTTAGTCGGTTGATGTGTATGTGTGTGTGTGTGTGTGTGTGTGTGTGTGTGTGTGTGTATGTGTTTTTAAATCATCATTTATTTTCTGGGAATGAAATTAGCTAGAACCTTTTCGGTAGGTTCTACTTTTAGATGATTTTTGGCTATCGGAGCCTGAGGAACTATGCTTTCTGACCCCTGCACGTGATTGAGATGTTTCACCGAATGATTTTGGCGAAATTTCTTCACTTGATAAGGATAACTTGTTACTCTGCGAATTTAGCACTGCTGTATGTGCACTACTGCCAGATGATTTTTCAGCAGCGAAAGTCTAAAATGGAAATAAAATATATGTTTATTATACAAATGCCAAATTTTAGTAGTAAGAATTTTTTGGGAATTAAAATAATGAATGAAAATTTAAAACAATACTCGATAAATATCCTCCAAATATTCTCGTGCTTGCTTAGCTGTAGGTCGTTTTGAAGGATCGTGATCCCAACATCGTCGCATCATTGTTATCATCGATTCGGGCATATCATCTGGACTTGGTAAACGATAACCAGCCATTACCTTAATCATTGATTAATTATTATTAATCAATTTATTTAATCTTGCATAAATGATCTCTCTCTCTCTCCCTCTCTCTCTCGTTATTCTATTATCCAATTTGATTTAAAATTCCAGCTAAATTTAAATTTTAACGAAATAAAATTACCTTTTTGTGAAATTTTATGAATCAAAATTACCTTTTCCTTAACTTTATACGCTTTCCATGTACTATAAGGATGAGTATACGGTATCGTAAACAATTCCCAAAGTGTTATCGCAAATGCATAAATATCTGTGCAGAATCGCGTTTCACCAGAACGCCATACCTGTAAATTTTAATTTAATTCCTATCGAGTTTTTGATAGGAATACAAAAACATTTTAGATTACGAATATTTGTTCCCTTTATGAATAGGTTTTTGTTTTTCGTATTTTTCACTGCAATTATCTAATGAAATGGGCCTTTTCTTCAGTAACCTATAAACGATTGATTGAAATCTTAAACTTTCATTAGTAATTTTTAATTAAACAAATCAGTTTGAATGTAATGTGAACAAACATATAATTCTCAAATGGCAAAAATATTATTCTCAAATTTAGTTTCAAAATTAAGAAATACTATTAACGGAGTACAAAAAAAGGGTAATACTATTAATAGATTTTGTTTCAAAATTAAGAAATGCTATAAACAAATTAAGTTTCTGAAAAAATCAAAAAGTACTATTATCTATTATCTATTACTAATTAAGAAATGCTACTAATAGTAATAATTCGTAATACTACTTTAGTGTTTTTATATTTAAATTTTTTTTTAAAATATCTTACCTCAGGTGCAAGCCAGCGAACGTTCTGTGGTTTCGAAAGGTCAATTTTATAAACAAGCGTTGCTCGACAC
Organism: Cercopithifilaria johnstoni; assembly: GCA_916381525.1. Lineage (NCBI taxonomy): Eukaryota > Metazoa > Nematoda > Chromadorea > Rhabditida > Onchocercidae > Cercopithifilaria > Cercopithifilaria johnstoni. Next base: position 17,192 of record CAKAEH010001568.1, on the reverse strand, counting down.
ATCCCAAAATCGGCTAATTTGACAACCGCACCATTAAGAAGACAATTACGTGTAGCAATATCTCTGAAAATATCAAAGAAGTAATGAGTAAAAGAGAAATAAGTATTAAAACAAAAGAAATGATCTAATGAAGAAAAAATTCGAATTTTAAATTCAAATATTGAAGACAAATTTATTTTACATTGTTTTATTTTATTTTACTCTACTTTATACTACATTATTATCTTGTTTACTTTTTACTTTATATTACCTAACAATACTTTACATTTTTTTTACCTTACCGATGAATACAACCTTTCAAATGAAGATATTCAAGACCACGCGCAATTTGACATGATATATCGATACGTGACTCAATACTTAGTCGATGACCATATTGTCTCAATTTATCTTCCACTGATCCATCCTAAAAATTAATCATATATTTCAAAATTAAAACTGACCGATATGAAAAGTAAATTTTTTACCCATTTGAATCAATGAGTTTTTCATTTGTAAAATTTTGATAAATTTTCTAAGCTCACAATTATTAAATAACATACCTTGCAATATTCCATAACGAGTAAAAATGGTTCCCTGTCAACGATGAAACCATAAAATTTAACAACATTAATGTGATCATATAATTGCATCACGCGTGCCTCTTTCATTAGATCAATTAAGGCCTGTTCAGATTTGTCTGCACAATCGATTCGTTTGATTGCTACCGGACAAAGATTTTTTAGTAATACACCTTTATACACCGTACCATATGCTCCATAACCAATCTATGTTGATTAATTAATCTTTTTGATTTGACACTTTCTGTTTCGATAATTAATTTTATTTTAATACAGGTGAAAAATTAATTTTATTTTAATACAGGTTTTCTTTTCAACTTTGAAAAATTTATTTTCGCAATATTTTTATCAACCTTTTTCATAATTTTAATATCGGAATGATTCAGTTCAAATCTTCCCTTCTTTATTGGTCTCTTCAAAAACAACGAATCAATCCCATATATTTCGATGTTATGCTCTTGATAATGTTTTATTAATGTATTCATTGTTGGGAATGAACGTCCCTAAAATATTCATTCATTCCACTGCTCCTCTTCATCCGGAATCAATAATTAACCGTTTTCTTGATTTTTAAAATAAACCAGTAGAAAAAAAAAAAGAGTTAATCAGGAATATTAATATTAGCATATCATATCATTTTAAAAGTGGTAAAATGATTTTTCGCCATAAAATTTCCTTCAAAATTGTTCAATTTGAAAATTTCAAAATCTTAAATGTAATTTTTACACACATACAAATATGCGATATCCTTTTTCAAGTCGTGTAATTGGTATTCTTATCGTTCGATTTCCATATTTAACGGCTAATACCAATTTGCTTTTCTTTTTACTTTGTTCAAATTTTGTTTGTAATAAAAAATCACCATTTGATTCCAGCAGTTTATCGACATCATCATCCAATAAAGCACCATGAAAAAATGGTAACAAATTCTCACCGGACATTAATTCCTCCTAATCCTGTAATTATTTTATAGTATTTTAACGAGATTTATTCAAATTTGTAAATGTAAAAGAGTTTACAGTTTACATAGTTTATACATAGTAATATAAAATAATTACAGGATTAGTTTACATAGTAATATAATATAATTAAGAATCAAAGGATCAGTTAATCTTAAATAGTGGAAGATTTGATATTCTGTATTTCCGATTTTATTCCTTAGCAATTCTATATGATGATATTACTAGAACTACTATGACAATCAAAAACATTTTTCATTCTTGTATATGTTTTGCATATAAAGCCTTAGGCCATTTTAATCAATTTTAGATTGAAATTTTAGTAAACATCTTGATGTACTATTTGGATATATCCTCGTAAGTATATCAACATGATCTATACCCGAATAAATGAAAGCAAAATCTGAATGAACCAACCGTATTGAATGAATGAAACATATAGAAAATGGCTTAACAATCAATGCTTCTTATCTTAACAGAAATTAAAAAGAAAATAGTTTATACAAATTTACAGAGTGCTATATGCTAATTTGCATATTTGTTTATTATAAAAACTTCTCCTTCTATTGATAATGTAATCTTTCATTTCACAATTTTCTTTCCATTTAATTTAATAAAATTTACGGTTTAATTCAACGATTACTCATTCTAAGGTTACAGTAATAGTAAAATTATTCAGTTTGTATAGAAATAACACAAACTATGCAATTACCTGGAATTTTTATTTCCTTATTATTTTTAAATTAATTTTCACTAAATTATTCCTACAATGTATAATTTATAATAGAAACATAGAATTCAAATAAACAGATATTATAGTTTAATGGACAAAGATTTTCACTATTTGTTGCATTGTTTTTCTGTTACGCAACACTTCTTTCCATTTCACGTTACGTTACGTTACGTTACGTTACGTTACGTTAAGTCTTGGCACAACATTTGTTTGTATTGTAGAGAGAAGGAAATAATCGTTTGTTTTGTGCTAAATATTCTTGTCGATGTATTTGTTCTCATTCAATAAATAAGAATGCAAAATGATTTTAAAAAAAGAATTAATACAATATTTCACGCGATATTCGTTATCGTATTCATACATATAGAATTAATACGTATTTCACAATATATTTTTTACGTATTCGTTACGTAAACATTCCATTTATTATATATTTTCTGCATTGTGGAACAAGAAGAAGAAGAAGTTCTAAATTTTCGTTTTTAATTTAATGTATTTATTTTGAACGATATTTGGTAGAAGTTTTAATTGAAATTTCATTAATGCAAAAATTGAAGTTTCACAAGTATTATATTATAAGAGATAAGAATATAGAATGATAAAGATAAGAGATTGATAAGTGGCCTTTTTTTGTAATAAATATTTTAAATATATATTTTATTTTAATTTAAATAAAACTACTACAATAGTAACCATTTTTTTAAATCTGTATATAAACTATTCTAGCATATTGTTTAAGTGATTTCGTTTAAAATGATTTATAGTAAAATAATCATGATTTTCAGTGATTTCGTTTGAAATATAATAATCATAATAATGATTAGTTATCGGATAATTATTCTATCCCTTACAACCATTTGTCTATCAATGATGATGGCTAATTTGCTTACATTTAATTTTTGCATAATCTGTATGACCACTGATAATTATGATTACATGGATGAAAATCTTAAAATAGCTAAACTAAATGGTAATATTACAAAGATAACGATTTAATTAATTGTTAAAATATTAAATATTAGAATTAAATTTCAATTCATAATATGCAAATTTCTTTCGAAAACTAACTTTTTTTATTAAACAAATGAGAGTTATTTGATAGAAATGATAACGATTAATTTGCTATTATAGATTTAAAATCTGAGAATGATTCTAATCAATCAATACAGCATGCTATAGTGTTGTTTCTAACAAACAGATCACAATCATCCAATCAACAATACAAACAATTGGATAATATTTCATCACAAGTGTTTTATATCCCTTTTATTTTAATTTTTCAAATAAAATTAATAAAATTGCTCAGTAGTAATTAAATCTTCTGCCGGAATAGTAATTAGTCGCTTCCAGTTAATTCTTCTTCAGGAACCAGAATTCTCCTTCCACTATGTCACTCTGTTTTTTTATATTCCAAATTAGAGTTTCATATTGGCTGTAATTTCAATTATTCATTCCGGAAACTTTTTTCTTCTTTTAGGATTTTTATTTCTATTGTTAAAACTGTCCCTACTATTTCCCTCTCTAAGTTACGTTTTTTTAAACGTTAAATTTGAGCTAAACCGGAAGTAGCTTAACAATATGCAGCGATTTGATAATACATTAGCGAGTGGTTTTGATCCACGGACCTCTGGGTTATAGGTCCAGCACGCTTGCACTCCGTCACGCTGCTCGACGGTTCCGCACTTTTTAAATTTGTAAAATTAATTAATGGAAATAGTTTTTTAAATTTTTTAAGAAAAGTAATTTGCTGTTCAGCAAATTATCTTATTACCAATTTTCCCCACTATTTTACAATTTCATTTTCGCTCTTTTAAAAAAAATTGATTAAATTTTTCAAAATTTTTTTAAAATTTTTTTTAATTAAAAAATTAATTAAAATTTTTTAAAAATTTAAGAAAAAACAAAAAGAGCTGTTACAAATGGTAATTAAACACGAATTGAAATGGTAAGAAAGAAGAATTTATACTCAGAAAAAATTTTTTCAACAATGACTGTCAGCAATAGATTGATTCATTTAAAATGAAAAATTTCATCTGAAAATATTTCAGAGAGAAAAGAATAAATCAAAAAAATGAGAAAAGAAATTTGTAATTTTATAAATTAATTAATAGCCTTTTTCCTTAAATATTTTCAGGATATTGAAATTTTATCCATATATTCAAATGATACAATTTTCTATCGTCAACGTATTATCCGGAAATCAGCGGATTATACGTATACGTCATTTGAACAGTCGATCCTGTTTGCAGCTATTGCAATTGGTGCATTACTTGCTATTCTTCCAATAAGTTACAGCATTCAGCATTACGGAACAAAGTAATAATAGCTGTATTTCTGATTGAAATAATCCGGAATTTTTATCAAAAACATTCGTTCGTTCAACTCTAATAAATATAAGACTGGACAAGTTTTAATTTTCAATCTCTAAATTAGAAATTTAATTGTTTTAATCTAATTTCTGAAGAAAAAATTAGTTCAGGAAAACATTCGCTATTGTTATGATTATTTCTGGAATATCGACAGGATTATGTCCTTTAGCTGCTTCCTTTGGTGTCATCTATTTGATTATCAGTCGAATTTTGCAAGGTTTTATTCGTTTAAAATATATCGAAATTATACGAATTTCGAGAGTTTTTAGAAAATACGTTTACCAGATAGAATTATCCGGAAAAATTTTTCGCATGCAAAGAATTTCAGGTATTGGTTTTGCATCATGCATGCCACTTATTGGTTCAGTAACATCAACTTGGGCAAAACTTACCGAAAATGGATTATTTAGTGGAGCACTAACGAGTTTCATTCAGGTTAATTAATATGACTTCCTTTTCTCAAAAAAGTAGAAATAGATCATTGCAACTTTTCACTTTCTAAAATTATTATTATCATAATTGGCAGGAAATTTAAATACCTAATATTTGGACTGATAAAGAAGTGATAATAAGAGTTGAGATGATAATCTAAAAGATAATCTAAATAACGGAAAGTAAGTAATAACCTTAAAGAAAAACATTTGATTAAATGAAAATTCAACAACAACAACAACATTAAAGGGATAATTACGTATTGTCTGTCTAATGAAACGTTGATTAATTAAACGTTATTAAACGTTAAATGATTACAATAATATTTTCAAAAAATAACTTGAAAGGGTATAAGTAATTCGTTATTGAAATAAAATCAGAATTGTATAAATGTGAAGAGATATGAGTAATTAATTATGTAATTAAGTTAAGTAATAATTTTTTATCATTTTAGAAAATGACTAATTAAATTATTATGATAACATTTTCTATGATATAATAAAAAAATCGTTAATTTTGTTTACGTGAGAAGTCATTAAATTTGTTAATATAGAAATAACGAAACTAATCAATAACCAACCGACTAATCAATCGATACAGCAACGTTCATACATATAATCTCATCTTTTTAAGTCTTATTATTTGTCACTTCAGACTTATAAACAATATCTATAAATTACAACTTCAGAAATGAGAAGTGGTGGGTGACCTTTGGCATTGCAATTTAGAAAAACACCTATGAAGTTTTTGCAAAGGGATGGGTCTGGAGGTATTGACAAGGCTGGCTGATGCCGACGGCTCGCAAGCGCTATCCGACCACTGTCATGACGCGGGGACTTTTGCCTGCTGCCTTTCGGCCCTGAGCCGTACGCCCCTCATTATACGACCAGGTGCCGAGATGACACTCCTGTCTCGGCACCTTGTCGACGCCACGCTTGGTCTGGACGCTCGGTCGCCACCGCCAAGCATTAGCCAGAACTCCTCCTCTCACTCCATCCACCACCACATGCCTCCCAGTCACTTGGATTACAAGCGCTCGCCACAACGCCCGGCGAACTGACAAAATTTATTTACCTATATACATTCTCAACTTTTTAATATCTTACGTTTCTTCTATTCAATGAAAATTTTTATCAAATATTTCAATTCTATTCATTGATATTAAATTATTCACATTTATCAAAGCTTGGTCCTGTAATAACAATGCCAATGTCTGGCTTTTTATGTTCAACAAGCCAAGGATGGCCAATGGTTTTTTATGTTCATGCAACAATAACATTGATATTCCTTATGTTATGGTGGATATTATACAGGTACTCAATAAATGAAATACTAAAATACTCATTTTCACATTTAGCTATATTATTGATTTTGAGTATTTCAATTAATATTTCAAATAATTTTATGTATTTTTTACTTTTTCAAAAATTTCAAATTTAAGAAAAAGAAAAGAAGAAAACTGAAATATTATTTCAACAATCTTATATATTATTTATAATTTTTTTTTTTAGTTTATTTTAATTGTTTTATTTATATATAATCAAATAATTATATTAATTACAAAAGCACATCCTAATTAAAGCGATCAACCAAGTGATGCTCGTTGGATTACCGCTTATGAATTAAATTTGATAAATGATGGAAAAACTGTTAAGACGAAACAAAGTGATGAAAAGGTTCGTTAATTATTATTAAAAATTAATAGTGAAAATTTATAAATTTACATTTTAAAATTAAATTTAAAAAAAAACAAAAAGATAAGTGTTAAATCAAATTACATTATAATTAGTTTAAAAATTTGATTTATAAATAAGTGTGATTATATTTTAAGGTACCATTTCAAGAAATTTTTCAAACCTTATCCGTTTGGGCTATTTGGATTGCAGCTGTCGGTAATATGTACAGTATTCAAATGGTCGTTGTTTTTGCGCCAACTTATATAAGTCAAGTTAGTTTAAATTTCATTTTTAACTACGATAATGCGATAATTAAATGAAATGATTTTTAAATGTGATTTTAAAGTAAAGAAAAAAGGAAAAATGAGATTGTCTATTCCTTTTTAATTGAAATCGATAATTTTGAGGTGCTTGGTTTACCGATTGTAAGCGTTGGTTTAACTGCAGCATTACCGACTTTGTTGCAATTTGCAATTAAAATGTTAGCTGGTACTACAAGTGATAAAATTACATCACTTAGCGAAACTGCTAAGGTTAATTTCAATTTGTTCAATTAATTTAATCATCAATACTATTACTTTTACACACGATATGATTTGACTGAAATTGAACTAAGGACTTATTTGAAAGATTTTTTTTTCTACTTATATTTTCCGGCAAAGATATGAAATACTGAATGATTATTTTTGAATCAGATTTCATTTCAGGTTCGCTTATTTAATACCATAGCATTCCTTGGTATGGGTATTTTCCTTATTGCCCTAGCATATACACCAGCTAATCGAACAATTACAGCACTCATTTTCCTAATTAGTTCAACAACAATTCTTGGCTTCAATACGGGTGGTTTTTTCAAAAGTTCCACATTGGTAGGTCGACAGTATAGCTATTTCATCAATGCCATCGTGCAGGTAATTTTCTTTAGATGTATAAGAATTCATAATTTCTTCCATCATTCAACTATTCTTTTCAATAATTTATAATCATTGTTATTCTAATGAAACTGCTGCATCATTTAAAGAATGATAAGTTAAATTTCAGCTGGTAATGTGTATAGCTATGCTTACAGTACCGTTTATTGTAACCGCATTAACACCAAATGGCCTATCTGAGGAATGGTACTATGTATTTATCCTGCATGCCAGTTTTCTGTTTATCACCAACATAGTATTTTGTAAATTTGGAAAAGGCACCGCAGCCGCATTTACATGTTGTAATGGAATACCAATTGATAATACCACCGATAAACAGCTCGAACCAGTATTTTTGTAAATTTAAGCATATTATTTTCATGCATACTACATTTCAATTAAAGTGGTTACATTACAGTTTCATCGAAATTGTATTCGTTTTTTTGGATCAAATGTTAGGCAATTATGTCTTCACATGCGTCTTGGATTTAAAACCCATGAGATTCCCTTTGAGTTATAGGTCAAATAACCACATGTAAATTGAAATCACTTTTGAAATCTTAAGCGATATTTCGCGTTTACTTATTTTTGGGAGTTACACTTCTGCAAAGAATTGAATTCATTAATTCCCGATGAGATTTGAACTCTTGTGGCAGAGATTCAGAACCCTAAGTACTAACCACTACATCACCAGGTGATACGTTTGACCTTTCAACTTTAACTTTACAGGTTGACATAATACATTTAATTTTGTTGTTATGTTGTGACATATAATGATAGCATTATTAAGTTGAAGTTGAATGTTGAAGCTTGCCACGTAAGTTTTGAAGTTTTTCACGTGAGTTCAAAGCATTTCTCGACATGAGAAAGTTGACAAATACGACTGATATAACCAGGTCATGTTTTCTCATTCATACGTACATTCGAAATTTGTTTCGGTTTATTGCACAATTTTAAAAGAGGTGATTTAACGATTTTAAAAATTATTCTGGAATTGTTTGTAACTTTGATCAGTCCAAACCACTATACTTTCCATTTTAGCATACTATATTTCATCTGTTTATTATACTGTCTTTTTTCAAGCTTGAAGATAACTTGTTTGATGATATTTGTTGAGGATTAAAGGTTTTTCGGTATTAACCGGATCTTTCCTGAATTTTGTATTTCAAACTGCATTGCTACAAGCTGAACGATATTTCAAATTTTTTTATTGGAAAAAGAAGACTATTTACATATACGGAAAATGAATGATATATATGTATATATATATATATAAATTTATGATATAAGAGGGAAGAGAGAGAGATCATAGTGTTTGGATCATTTTTAACGGAATTATATTACCAAACCGAAATGGTAAATCTCAGAATAAATCCCTAAATTTTAACAAATATAAAAAATAATAATTTGAATTGTTAAATTTTAAAAATTTGAAATTACTAGTTAGCATATATGTTATAGATATGAAAACTAATATTGTCATTGTTATCAATCAAAGATAGCTCTAAATATTTTACCATCTGATATATATGCTATACACATAAAATTAACTTATCAATTAATTTAACATAAAGTAACTTCGAAAAAGACGAAAATTTAATTAATTGATAGTAATACAAAAAAGTAATGGTTGAAATTTTAGCAAACGAATAGCAAAATAGTTTACTTAACTTCTGGTTGAAAACAATTTCATTTGCTGATTTCTACATTCATTTCTAATTAATATTTTATTAATTAACAAAATGCTTCTTCTGTTTACTGCAGGAAAAAATTTCTCTACCATTTTGATATTAATACCATTTCATAGTTGGATATGATTCCGAAATTTTAATTTAAAATTGATGAATGATGAAAATTTAACAAATAATATTTAACAAATAAAGAAACAATATTCAGGCTGGCACCATTTCAATGATATATATAAATTGAAAAATTAAACTATGTTTAATGAGAAATAAAGAAATAGAATAAATGTAGAAAATACGGCAAAATATGAACAATTAATGAAAACAATAAGAAAAAAAGAAATAAACAAAAAGAAGTGTTATTTATGCAACGGTAATATTATGCATTAATTATTAATTATTAATTTGGCATTGTTTCAAAAAATAAACAATATTTTTTATCAATATGTCTTACAATTAAGTGAGCATTTAATTATTTACATTATTTTAATTTCAATGAGCAAATTAAATTAGTTTAGCTAGTCACCAAATGGTTGATTATTGACGAAGTGCAACTTTGTTGAGGCAGATGAAGAACGCCTTTTATTTGTTAAATTTGATTTTGTCTTCACCACATGATGAAACATTCCAAGTGCTTGCATCACCTGTAATTATGCAATTAAAAATCAGATCTTTTAATTTCTTAATTAATTTGTCTCGGAATATCAAATATAATTGAAATCTGAATTATCTTAAATTTCATCTAATGAAACATTTCATAATCTATTATCGTTATATTTAAGTATTTCAGATAATAAAAGCCAGAAAAAAAATCTATTCAAAAGAAAAAAAGTATAAATGTATTAATTAGGATTATCATCCGTTATCAATTAGGATTATTATTATCATCATTATCATGATTATCATCGGTTAACAGCACTATATAGTATCGCGCACATCAAATTTCTTGTAAAAAGGTCTTGATGATAAAAAAAATTATATGTACATTTTCACGTTGATATTCCGGAATTCTGTTTAAGTATTTGGTTGAATCAGTTTTTATCATTACCTGAAAATTAATGCAATTTAAAAATAACAATACAAATGATAAGGAAAACAAATAATTATATATTTTATTAGCAATTTTAATTATCTGTAAAACTTACATGTGTATTTTCGGGATTTAACGAATCTTTGACCTCTACCATTCGTATACCATTGTAATCGTGTATTTCACGATTTTCTGAACGTGATATTCGATTCTGACGACGATTTTGAATTTCTTCAATGTTTAATTTTATTTTCGGATCTGTTGCTTCCGTAATTATATCATCCAAATCATGTAATACATCATAAAGCATTTTTGGTGAAACCTAGAAAAATTTTTTGAAAAAAATTACAAACAATTTTATGACTTATCAAGATTTGCTTATCAAATAAAATGATGAAAAATAAGGCAAACTATTTTCATTTATATATTTGTTTATATATTTAATCCATTTTATTTAAAAGCATAAAAGAAAAATGGATTAATGCTAATTAAAATGGATTAACACTAATTAGCATTTAACATTAACTAAAATGGATTAACGATAACTATGTAAATTTGCGCTAACTAAAAAAAAAGAAGAAAAGAAAGAAGATTGTTACAATATTTAATGTTGTAATTTATTCAGGTAATAATTAATTTAAATTGCACATTAGGCATGCCGAATATCTATTAACATTAACAAAGTATCAATTTTAGTTTATGAATATGAAAGCTTACAAAAGCTTATCATTTAAATAATATATCTCACCTTATCAATTATTCATTTAGATTATTATTAAAAAAGTTTTAATTTATATATATCACAGAAAATAGTTATTAATAATAAAAAGAATGAAAAAAATGGTCGGAATAAGAAATAAACATTTAAGGTTTTTTTTCCTACAAAAATAAGAAATAATTTTACTAACATTAAATTCATCTGCAACAATATAAAGTAATTCGGAAACAGACATTTTAGTACCACCAAACCATACTTCAACATGAGCTGCTCCACTAAAACTACGTCCTAAATAGTGTAGCCTTCGGAGGTAATTATAAAGTGAAGCAATAAATGTTGACATTATTACCTGAAAAATAGAATTCTTTGATAAGGCAACTTATTCGGTTATATAATTATTAATTAATCATATTTTTAAAATTAATTTTAGAACAAAATATAATTATCCTTTTTTCAAATTATAAAATTTAAACTATTTATTTACACTTTCATTAATCCTTTAGAACAATTGAAAAAGTTACATTGCAATTTACTATAATTTTTCAAATCCATCAGTATCACTTTGAATCTTAAAATCCATTTTAAGTTCATTTCAAAATTTGCTCCATTTTTTTTCAAATGAAATTTTATAATCAATTTCAAATATCGCTTACCATTCCAATTGCGAGATAAAGGACAATAATTAATGTTTGAATGGCATCATTTGGTGTTGGTGTTATATCGCCATAACCAATTGTTGTAATTGAAACAAAACTGAAAATTAAAAACTTAAAATACATTAATACGAAAAAATTTGATAAATAAGTAAGCAAGCAAAAGTTGCCGCATTAATTAATATTAAAAATTTTAACTCAAAAATGAGAGCAAATTAAAAGGAAAGAAGCAATTAAAATGGTAGCAAAGAATTAATTTCCTAGTTTGAATGAAAAGATCAATCAATCTCATCTGTAAATGAATAAATGATAAATGTTAAATGATAAATGATAAATGTATGATTAACCTAAAATAAATTGCTGGAATAACTGGCATTTGATCAATCCAAAAATGAAATAATAATCCACCGATAACTGAATGTGTTAGTAACAATGTTACAACGATCGGTAACGGTAAACGACGCTCATCTGGTGCATCGATGTTCTGAAATAAAGTAATAAAAGTATTTTCAAATTTAAATTTATTGAATTATAATTGATTACTATTTACATGTTTTGTTCTCAATTAATTCTGTCTAAAAAAACTTTATAACTATATTTGATTAATTTCAAATTAACCTACTACTATGCATTACTTTTGGAGCTTCAGTTTTTTAAACCTAAATTTTCATTAAAAATTTTTGAAAGAAAAATTAGATTCTGAAATTTCGTAGATAACATCTTTATGATATTTGGATAAGAAATTTTCGGATACTTTGGTGACTTCTTTTTCAGTACAATTTTTGTCTAATCTTTTTTTGTATTACTAAAAAATACTTAAGTAATACCTGGGTCCTTTGTAGTGATGCCAGAAAAATCCAATAAGCTTCGGCAATAAACTGACCAATATTTGTTAGTGATAAAAAAAGAAGCGGTACACCAACTAATGTATAAAATATGCAAAATAATTTACTTGCATCTGTTGTTGGAACGATATTACCATAGCCTAAAATAATTACCATAGTTACCTAAAACAATTTTTTTCAACTTCTGTATGGTACCGTAATTTGGACATATATTATAGATTTAACAAATTATAAGATCAATATCTTAAATAAATCAAAAATAAATTTTTATATTTTATAGCAATCATTGAAGAATAATTAATTACAATTGCAAATGGATAAATGGAACAATTTCATAGTTTGTGAATAAATCTTCCTTAGAAGATTACTGTATGATCAAGTACATTTCGTAATAATGTAATACTATCAGGAAATAATTATAACGAATGATTAAAACAGTACTGATAGTCATAGTTACCAACGAAATGTTGTAGAATTGGCCATTTCTACCTCACGCATAATAATTCCAATATGTTTTCTATGCTTTAGTTAATATGAAGCATTTTAAATTTAGTGATAATTTCAATATAAAATATTTCCAGCTTTAATTTAAGTATATATCGTTTAATTACAAATATATTATTAAATTAACCAATCAATCAAACAACTAATCAATTAATTACTAATTTACCCAATTCGGAAGACTAATTTAATTTTCAGAAATTATAGCGTTGTATTTTAAAAATGATTAATAATTTAGCAATAATTATATAATAATTAAATTAATTATTATAAAAATGTATGCATTCTTTTTTGAGTGAAAAAAAAGAAATTTCAATCATTAATAAATGAAAAGTTTTAATTAATTAATGAGTTGGCATTGTTTTTTTGTTTTGAATAATTTTGAATTTAAAAATACAAAAAAAAAAGAGAGAAATGAATTAAAACATACCAACGGTAGCAATGGTAGTAAAGGTGAATTGTATAACGTTGTAAAATTTTTCACGCTTTATATTTTCATCAATTAGTTGAAATGCAACAGCGCCACCAATAACATAAGATGTTAGAAATAAATTGATCAATAAATGAGGTACTGATTCTACGAAAAACTGTAAATTAAGATTGTTTACTCTTTTTTTTTTCAACAAATTGTTTACTGTTGTAAAATTAAAATGCTCATATAAACAACAATAATTAAGCAATAATTATAATTTATTGAATTTTATTTCATAAATAAATAATTATGGTTTGACAATAAATAAATAAATGTTTGAAGAAAAAATATTAAACTAATATTTATTGTCAAATAATTTTGATTGATAATAAAATTATTTACAATAAAAGAATGAGCTAAAAATAAATCATTAAATGAGGAGAAAGAGAGAAAAAAAGATAAATAAATTAATGATATTTGAAAAGTCAATAATTTAAATACTGAATTTAATTTAATTATAATTAAGTTTTAAACAAAAATTGTTATTTAAAATAAAAATTACAGTAATTTAATTTTGTGCTAATTGTTATCGAATTGATTTCTTTGTTTTGCATGAAAGTTTTATAATATCCTATAAATTATAATAATTTTTTTATAATTAAATTAATTAATTTATTTTTGTGCTAATTGTTATTGGATTGATTTCTTTGTTTTTCATGAAAGTTTTATAATATCCTATAAATTACAATAATTTATTTATAATTAAATTAATTAATTTATTTTTGTGCTAATTATTATTGAATTGATTTCTTTGTTTTGCATGAAAGTTTTATAATATCCTATAATTAACTAAAAACAATTTTAAAAAATTATAAATCACAATAAATTATATGAATGAATAATAATTTAAAATAAATTATACATTAATTAAAAAAGTCAAAAATGCAAACAAAAGTTAAATTGAAAAGAAACAAAGATTGGCATATAATATTGTTTATAATTATTTATAAATATAATGATACTGTAGATATAAATATTTTTTTTAGCTTGTAGAATAAAGCTAACTGTTGCAAAAATTTGAATGGAAGGAGAAGAACGATACTGATAAATACGTGAATGAAAAGCGTTCACGTACGTGAAAGATAAAATTGATAATATAAATAAATTTTTTAGAATACTACGTAATAATTTTCAATCATAATCAAATTATCCCAGTTTATATATTGCAACGAATTTTTCTAAGATATTATTTTATCATCGAAAATCTTTTTTTTTCTAACTGATAAGATTTAATGTTAATAGTTGTTTTATTTATAGAAGATGTTAATATATTAGGTAAGTGAAGAAATTTAGCATAAAGATATGGAATGATAACAAAAACATAAATTTAATCGATTTATGCTATAGCAAATTCTAAATCATTTATAATTAATTCATTTATAATTAATTAATCAGTGCTAATTTAAGTTAATCTTTAAATAATATGCTAAAAAGCAAAAATGAGATCAATCAGTTGAATCTTATCTTAAAACAAAATTAAACTTCTTGATTAAATTATCAATTAATTAAAATTAAGGAAGGATAATCGATTTTTATTTTCATTACTCAACTAATTGAAAGTTAATTAGCTGTAAAAATTTCTATTTTAAAACTTCAAGTAATCACCGTCTTCTTCCTCTTACTCAATAACTTTGCAATATATAACAGAAAAATAATTTTAATTTTCATTTCAATTGTTTTCTTCTAATTAAACATTTGAAAACATTTAGCTGACAGACATACATACCTCTTTCCATAAATCTTTTTCTTGACAGCTATGATCTTCCATAAATTTTTTACGCCATATTGCATAGAATGAATAATTTTCCCAATAATTTTTGAATTTTTCTAATTGTGATAAAGCACGACTTTTCTTCTTCATCGGAAAATGCATTCGCATCAGTAAATCGTACGGATTAAATGATTCTTCCGCTTCCTCCCGGAAATAATCGCTGTACAACAGATCATTCCTATCCATTCCTTCATCGTTACATTCAAAAGTTGGCTTCAAAGAAAATTATGAATGAAATTTTTCATTTAAAATAAAATGTTAAATTAAACTTCCAAAAATAAATTTATCTATTCTCATTATTAATTCAAAAAATTTCTTACAAATAATTTAACAGATATCATTTATTAATTAATCTATTACTAAAATTTCATTCTATACTTTATAAATATCGAAAACTGAAATTTAAAATTTGAAATAAATTAAACCTCGAATTTAAGAGGAACAAGCGCATCATTTGAGGATTCATTCGAAATGGTTGGTATTGTAATCGAGTTTCGCAATTCTGTTGAAACTTCCGGTTCATTAACATCATGAAAACCGGTTTCGTTTTTTCCTGCTGAAAATTAGAGTATATCCGAATTATTAGATGATGATACGTTGTGATAAATTTTGATTTTAAACATTCCGATTACATTTTTGATGATAAATTTGAAGTTATTCAAATCAATTTTTACATTCAATCCTTTTTGCAATATCGATTTTTATGCAACAAATTTTTTGTTCCAAATTTTTCTCGAGGAAAATTGATTTGAATTGTTGGAATGATAAATTACTTTACTCAAAGAAGTTGAAGAATTTTCTTTGAATTGATCACCGTGTTCAATCATTAGCAAATCAATTTTTGTTGTAAACGATTCTGTAATTAAGGAAAATGAATAATTATATTAATGGAAAAATTAGTGAATTATATCCTATAAAATCCTATAATTCATTCTTTTTATAATTTTGTTAATTAACTTAATAATTTCATTTCTTTTTCATAATAATTTATAATTTGCATAATTAACACTATCGTAATTAAAGAATTAATTAGTAGAATGAAATAATTAATAATAAAAATTAAGTTTATTTAATAAAAAAACAACAAGAAAAAAATGGAAAAGAAAAAGACGACTGATTGACTAGCCAACAATGGTGGTGGTATTCATCATAAATGATGTTGATGTTGATGGCGCTGTTGATAGCAGTGATGGCGGTGGTGGTTGTGGTAATGATATTGAAATGGTAGCGAGATGGTTGTGGTGGTTGTGATGATGATTGGTCGTATTTGGCTGTCTTTTGCTGTATGTTAATAGTTGTGATGATTATAATGACAACGATAAAGATATGATATTGATGATAATGATAATGATAATCATAATGATGGTGCATATATGGAATGAAATGGAACGGTATCAAAAATAACGAAATGTTTTTTTAAAGTTAAAAGAAAAATAAATGATTATCAATAAAATTTACTTTTTTTCTCTTCTTCTTTGTCGTCTTCGTTTCCTTCATTGCTCTCTTTTTCTTGAAATATAGCAATTAAATAGAGGAGGGAAGAGAGAGAGAGGAATTTTACACGTGATACCGGTTTTAATTTATATCCTTCTCCTCTCATTATTATTACTTTTAGTATTATTGTTATTATTATTATTATTGCGATTAATTATTATTATTAATTATTTAGTATTATTGCTATTACTTATTATTATTATTAATTATTACTATTGTTATTAATTATTATTTGTTATTATTACAAATTATTATGTATTTTGCAAAATAAGTGCCCACAAATGAATCATGGGAAATTGTCAAACATTTGAATTAGTCTGAAATTATTGATCTTTTCCATAAGAAACTTTTAACATTCCTTTTCCTCAGAAGATAATGGCGAA